>SRLM01002092.1:0-49137 GCA_015708895.1 Populus ilicifolia | reverse complement strand
TTGCAACAACAAAGAAGCCCGAATTTGTCCTCCAGCCCAAGCACTGTTCAGTATTTTGGCCATATCTGGAGTTCTAGAAGTCGAAATGAGCTGATGTTTTTACACAAGAATGCTGAGACAATTGTCTAGAACTTTTATGTTTTCACGTGGCTCTAATTTTGACGTCATCATTGATGTTTTGGGCACACAAGAGAAGATAAGGATTGTCACCAAGTCAAGGGTTGACCATCTACTCATCAATTAGTCATCAAATCAATAGTTCCTAATTTTGGCCTATAAAAGGAGGCACTTGCCATGCATTTAGGCATCTTGATTTCCAGATCAAGATCATGCTCTTCCTTTCTCTCTTTGTATTCTTTTTAGTGTTTATGCTTTATTTTCATTAATATCAAGTTTATGCCTTTCATTTTCTTTCCTTTGCTTTGTTAACTCTTATCTTATTTATGTTCTTATTTTGTTTATTGATTTTTCTTTCTTTCATTATGTCTAGCTAAGTTAATCATGTCAAGGTGAAAAGGTTACACTAATGGTGCAAGAATGAGTATAATGTAAACTTAATATGGACTTTAATGTTTGATACTAACATGTTTTATATTTGTTATCTTGTTCACTTTTTAATACTTTACTTGTTAAATGACTAATCTTGATTTATGTTGTATAACACTTGGTACAACAAATGCTTGGCACTTTCATAGCCCGTACTGTATGGTATAACCGACACCTGAGCTATGAAAGGAACTTGATTTGTTGTTAACATAAGTTATAATCATGAATGCGTGATGAAATTTACAAGTATTAGCATTAATTGAATAAGATGACTAATGTAATCATGTTAACAATCTATAATCTGATTGGAACCTCCTTTATGTGTGGTTTCCAATTGAACAATAAGAGTTTATACTATACTTGTTTGACATACCATTTAGTGGAACCTCTAACCTTGACATTTGTTATTATCATTGTTTAATCGTTACTTTAATATTCTATCTCCAAGTTCTCATCGTCGTCATCATCTTCTTCTCTTTCTTTATTGTTATTATTATTACTACTACTACTATTACGACTATTATTATTATTATTGTTGTTGTTGTTGTTGTTGTTATTGTTATTATTGTTGTTGTTGTATTGTTGATATTTATAATTTATACAATAACCTCCATGTGGTTCGACCCCGGTCTTGCCGGGTTATTTATTACTTCGACACTCCTGCACTTGGGAGAACACATCAATCTCTTTGTCGTGTCATTCAACCCCGGCCTTGCCGGGTTATTTATTATTTCAACACTCCTGCACTTGGAAGAAGACATCAATCTCTTTGTCGTGTCAAAAGGAACTTGATTTGTTGTTAACATAAGTTATAATCATGAATGTCTGATGAGATTTACAAGTATTAGTATTAATCGAATAAGATGACTAATGTAATCATGTTAACAATTTATAATCTGATTGAAATATCCTTTATCTGTGGTTTTCAATTAAGTAATAAGAGTTTATACTATACTTGTTTGACATGCTATTAGTGGATCCTCTAACCTTGACATTTATTGTTATCATTGATTATTTCTTATGTTAATATTCCATTTCAAAGTTCTCATGAACTTCTTCTTCTTCTTCTTGTTCTTCTTACTACTACTACTACTATTATTGCTACTATTATTATTGTTGTTGTTGTTAATACTATTATTATTTTTTATAATTATTGTTTATAATTTGTATAATTAACCTCCTTGTGATTCGACCTAGTCTTGCTAGGTTATTTATTACTTTAACACTCCTACATTTAAAAAAAGATATCAATCTTTTGGTCGTGTGAGTTGCTAACTTATTAGACGTGTTTTGGAGCCATACATGGTCGCCAAGAACAAATCCGTGAGGGTGGTAAGGCCCAAAACAGATAATATCTAGTAAGTTAGGTTGGGCTATGACATTTGATATTAGAGCCGACTTCACTGGTTGTTCGATGGTGTCGACAGGGTGGTCAGGCTCTTTAAGCAAGGTGGATTATAATATCCCACATCAACGAGTGAGGAGTTCGTTCCTGGCCTTATTAGTAGTGTTGGTCACTAACTTGTTAGACGCGTTTTGGAGTCATGTGTGGTCACTAAGAAGAAATTTGTGATGGTGATAAGGTCCAAAGAGTATAATATCTAGTAGGTTTGTCCAGGCTATGAATAAAAGAACAAGTATAATGGAAATGAAGAAGATGGGTTTGCGGCTAAGTGTAAGGCTCGAGGGATCACTATTAGCTCTATTAAAGATCCGATTTGTGCTTTAAGACAAGGTCTTGATGGCTCAACAAGTGGATGGGAAAGTATAGAAGATCAAGGAGAGGGTAAAAAGGGTATAGAGAAAGCATTCAAAATGTTATTTGATGGGCTAATATCTATAGGTAGGTGAATTTATTTGCCTGATGATAAGACTTTGAAAGATGAAGTGTTGAGAGAAGCTCATGAATCCCGATTTGCTACTCATCCTGAAAGTACAAAGATGTATAAGGATTTAAAGAAATACTACTATTGGCCAAATATGAAGAGGGAAATAACATAATTTGTTTCTATCTATAGGATCTATAAGTAAAGATAGAACATTAGAGACCTACAAGGGAATTATAGTTATTGTCGATTCCAGAATGGAAATGAGAGGATATTTCTATGGATTTTGTAACGAGATTACCTGGGAGAATGATGTCATATGGGTGGTGGTGAATCGACTAACAAAATCTGCTTTGTTTTTTCGCATGAAAATGGCTGATTTGGTGGATAAGCTAGCAAAATTATATGTAAATGAAGTAATCAAACTTCATGGAGTGCTAGTGTAGATTATATCGGATTGAGATTCAAGATTTACATTGAGATTATGGCCTAGCTTACAATGAGCATTAGGGACATAGTTGAATCTAAACACAACATTTCATCCTCAGATGAATGGTTAATTTGAAAGGACCATTCAGACTCTTGAGGATCTTCTAAGGTCCGGACTTTGGAGGGAAGTGAGAGGATCTCCTGCCATTCGTGGAGTTTACTTATAAGAGTAGCCATCAAGCTACTATTGGTATGGCTCCATATAAAACATTGTGTGGGAGGAAATGCCATACCTTAATTTGTTGGGATGAAGTAGGAGAAAGGAAGCTTTTAGGATCTGAAATGGTGCAACTGACAACTAACAAAGCGAGGGTGATCAGAAAGAGGATGAAGGAAGCCTAGGATAGACAGAAAAGTTACGTAGATAGCCAAAAAAGGCCTTTGGAATTCCAAGTAAGGGATAAAGTATTTTTAAAGGTGGCACCTTGTAAAGGCATCATTTGATTTGTAGTAAAGGAAAAATTAGCTTCGAGATATATTGACCCTTTCAAGATTAACGAAAAAATCAGACCAGTTACTTATTGATTAGGGTTGTTGATTAGTACTCAAAAGTGCACTTTTATCATGGTTTTATATCATCATTTTGCACTTAAAGTATCAATAACTCCTTAACTAAAGTATGTTTTATAATAATCTATCTAATAATATATGATACCTTTAATTTATGGTAAATGTCCATTTTAAATGCAGGCCTATCACATAAATAAAAGTATTGATTGATGACTTTAAGAACTTCAATTGCAAAGGCAAAGAGATGATCAAACTTAGAAAAGAGATGTCGGTGCAATCCAAACCGGAACACTGTTTGGTAATTGGGTCATATCTGGAGCTATAAATCTTAGATTTAGGTCTACTTTATATGGATGGAAAGGTAAGACATAGGCCTACAACTTTCCTATGGAACCCAAGATCTAAAAAGGCCATTTTCAAGTCCAAATTGTTGCAACAACATAGAAGCCCGAATCTGTCCTCCAGCCCGAGCACTGTTCAGTATTTTGGCCATATATGAAGTTCTATAAGTCGAAATGAGCTGAAGTTTTTACACACGAAAGATGAGACAATTTCCTAGAACTTTCATGTTTTCAGGTGGCTCTAATTTCGACGTCATCAATGACGTTTTGGGCAGACAAGAGAAGATAAGGATTGTCACCAAGTCAAGGGTTGGCCATCTACTCATCAATTAGTCATCAAATCAATAGTTCCCAATTTTGGCCTATAAAAGGAGGCACTTGCCATGCATTTAGGCATCTTGATTTCCAGATCAAGATCATGCTCTTCCTTTCTCTCTTTGTATTCTTTTTAGTGTTTACGCTTTATTTTCATTAATATCAAGTTTATGCCTTTCATTTTCTTTCCTTTGCTTTGTTAACTCTTATCTTATTTATGTTCTTATTTTGTTTATTGATTTTTCTTTCTTTCATTATGTCTAGCTAAGTTAATCATGTCAAGGTGAAAAGGTTACACTAATGGTGCAAGAATAAGTATAATGTAAACTTAATATGGACTTTAATGTTTGATACTAACATGTTTTATATTTGTTATCTTGTTCACTTTTTAATACTTTGCTTGTTAAATGACTAATCTTGATTTATGTTGTATAACACTTGGTACAACAAATGCTTGGCACTTTCATAGCCCGTACTGTATGGTATAACCGACACCTGAGCTATGAAAGGAACTTGATCCGTTGTTAATATAAGTTATAATCATGAATGCTTGATGAAATTTACAAGTATTAGCATTAATTGTGCAAGATGACTAATGTAATCATGTTAACAATTTATAATATGATTGGAACCTCCTTTGTGTGTGGTTTTCAATTAAATAATAAAATTTTATACTATACTTGTTTGACATACCATTAGTGGAACCTCTAACCTTGACATTTGTTATTATCATTATTTAATCCTTACTTTAATAATTCATCTCAAAGTTCTCATCATCTTCTTCTTCTTTACTATTGTTGTTGTTGTTATTATTATTATTTATTATTATTATTATTATTGCTATTATTGTTATTATTGTTGTTGTTGTATCATTGTTATTTATAATTTATATAATAACCTCCTTGTGGTTCGACCCCGGTCTTGCCGGGTTATTTATTACTTCGACACTCCTGCACTTGGGAGAAGACATCAATCTTTTTGTCGTGTCAGTTGTCTACATATTTCGATAAGATTCACAATATATTCCATGTGTCATTATTGTGGAAGGCTAAGATAGACCCGTCATGGGTATTGCTACAAGTTCCTATAAAGATTAAAGGGGATCTAACCGTGAAAGCTAAGCCCATCAAGATCTTAGATGTAGATGAAAGGTGTTGAGGAATAAGAGAGTTTCTCTAGTAAGAGTATTATGGACAAACTCTTGAATAAAAGAAAAGACATGGGAAAGAGAATTTGAGATGAAGCAAAAGTTCTTGTATTTATCCTTTGATATCGGTATGTAACTTGAATTTCGAGGATGAAATTTCTATTAGGAGGGGAGAATGTAAACCTCAGGAAAAATAAAGGTTTCTTAAATTGCAAACTAACTACATGAAAAATAAAAGTGAAGAAATTCATGTATATGGTTAAATAAAAACAGGAATTCAAAAAAATTTAAATATAAATTTTTAGGTGAAATAATTTGGGACATTATAAATAAACCCAGTAATGTTAAGGGTTGCATTTAATTGAATAAAATAATACACTTAAAGAAAATAGATTTAAGTGCAAATAAGAGAAATTATAAAGTATAAATACTCCTTTTCTCACCAAAAATCTACAGCAACTACAAGGAAAGAAAAGAGGGAGTTTTGTACCATTCTTGCAAAATCAAGAGAGAAACACCAAAATTTCAAGAACCCATCCAAGATGAAGAGTTTATAGATAGAATAAACACTTATGGGCAAGGAATTAACAAGAAAATTGAACAAGAAGAGAAGAAGAAGGGTCGACTATCATTAAAAAAGAAAGGAGGGAGTTGAAAATCTTTAACTGGTTGAAGATCAAAATTAATTCGCACCAGGTAAGGTCTTCTAGACATGATCTTATAATTCATTTCAAATTCGATAATGAATTGATGCCTTGATATTGAATTATTGATTAAGGTTCTTAGATTTGAATTCAAAAAAAATATATTTATTGTTAAAATTTAGTTAACTCATGTGTGGTATGTGATTGGGGATGTAAAGCCATAATAATTTACCTAGAAAATAAAGTTTGTGAAAGTTATGTGTGAAGAGAAGGGGGTGATGAATTTGGACAGACTTGTCTCCTAACTTTTGGTAAGATTTTGGATAGGATAATGAGAGAATTAGGACTAGGTTCTTTATTAAAATTGTAGTTTTGGATGTTAGCTAACTAAAAAAATTAGTCTTGCTCAATTTGGAGTCATAAAACTCCAGTTATGGGTTATTAACCAACACTAGGTCATGAAAGACCCTATAGGGTAGGAAGTTTGATTTGTTGATGGGTAATTTTGACTGTCTTAGCAGCACAGTTGGGTTCTCCTTTCTTCAGGTGACTTGTAACACCATATCTTAGCTTTCCAACACACCAATCTTGCTTGAAATAGAGTTCTAGAACTCTAGATATAGTTAAAAATTGGAGTAAAGTTTGGAATGCGACCTCTCCAAATAGTAACACTTGAAAATAGTAACAGTTTAATGTCTAGACAGTATCAATTCAAGATAATAACAGTTCAATGTCTAAACAGTAATGGTTTAAGACAGTAACAATTAAATTTCTAGACAATATGGTTCAAAACAGTAATAGTTCAATGCCTAGATAGTAATGATTCAAGATAATAATAGTTCAATGTCAAGACAACAACGGTTGGACAGTAACAATCCAAGGTCTAGATAGTAATAGTTGGAAAGTAATAGTTCGAGGTTTAATAAGATAAAAGTTAACAAGGTAAATGAAAGAAATTGAAAGGCATAAACAAGATATTAATAAAAATAAAACTTAAACATTACAAAAATAAAAAGAGAAAAAGCAAGAATATGATCCTGATTTGGAGAATAAGATGCCTAAATGCATGACAAATGCCTCATTTTATAGGCTAAAATTAGAAACTATGAATTTGATGACTAATTGATGAGAGGGTGACCAACCCTTGACTTGGTGACAATCCTTATCTTCTCTTGTCTACCCAAAACGTCATTGATAATGTTAAAATTGGAACCACTTAAAAGTTGTAGCAAATTGTCTCATCTTTCCAGAAAACAAAAATGGGGTCATTTGTACTTTTAGAACTCCAAATATGGGCCAAACATTGAATAGTGCGTGTGCTATAGGACAAATTCAAACTTCTTTGTTGTTGCTACAATTTGGACTTGAGAATGGACTTTTTAAATCTTGGGCTATATGAAAGTTGTAGGTCTATATCTTATCTTTTCATCCATATAAATTAAACCTAAATCTGAGATCTACAGTTTAAGATATGACCCAATTACCGAACAGTATTCCAGTTTGGACTGCACCAACATCTCTTTTCTAAGTTTAGTCATCTCTTTATTCTTTTAATTTTAATTCTTAAACTCATCAATCAATTCTTTTATTTTATATGATAGACCTGCATTTAAAATGAATATTTACTAGAGATTAAAGGTATCTTATATTATTAGATATGTTATTATAAAACATGATTTAGTTAAAGAGTTATTAATACTTCAAGTGCAAAATAATTATATAAAACCTTGATAAAAATACATTTTTAAGTACTAATCATGTAGAATCACATCCTAACTTTTGGAATGAAATAAACCATACTTGAAATTGAATTTATAATGTTTATTATGACTATTAATGAGCCAAAATCCTAAAGGATAGTAATGAGAATGTAAATGTAAAAATAATGGTAAAAGATAAATGAATATTATCGTCATTACCATTATTATATTGTAAAATATGATTAACTATGGAATAATGATGGGCACTTGTGGATTTAGGAGGAACCGTAGGAGGTGTACAATAACAATAAGGGAGGGCGAGCCGAGCTTTTGCAACAGGTAGGTATTTTATACCTATACCATCATCAAATAATGGTAATTTTAGTAATTTATTCAATTTGTGAATCTTGTGCCTATAAATGAGATTGAAGAGAGATAAAATAAAATGGAATGAATGAGGAATGAAAATTAGATTTGATTTATGGCCAATCAGGGATGATGAATAGTAGTAATGAATTTCATGAATAACTTTATCTTGGATTTGATTATCTAATCCCAAATATGGAAGACTAATGATGTTAGTAAGGTTCGCTAACATCGACATGACCATTATAGAGGATAAGAAATATTGAACTTGATTAACTATTTGAGTTAAGAATAGTTAATGATATCGACAAATGACATCGATATCGATAAATTCATGAAACTTGATTAGCTTTTCTCAGGTGAAAGCTAATGATGTCAGGATTTTGACATTGGCATTCTCGAGGATATTCCAAGGTAGTATGGAATACTAATTGACTATTTTAGTTTGATAATAGTTAATGATATCAATAGGTTATATTGATCTTGGCATTTCCACAATGGGCAACTAAAGACATTGACGAGAGTCATTAGTGTCAGCAATGACCTTCCTGGATTTAGGAAGAAGTAGTATTGTTGCTATCCTTGACAAAAAAGTGAAAAGGGAGACATATTTAAGAATATTTATAAAATGAAAATATTGAATGATTCCAAGAATAATAAATAGAAAAATAATGATGGAAAGTTAAATGAGAATTTCAAACTATAATGGCATACTATTGAATATATGTTTAAATATATGTGCATGTGTTGTATGATTTTCCTTCTCAACAATATTTTATTTTTACTATATTTATTCTAAAAATTATGAAATCACAGGTCTTTCTTACTAACACCAGGAGTAGTGTTTAGGTCTTTTAGTTCTTTTTTTATAAGAATCAAGAATTTAATAAACATCTATGTATTTTGTTCTTAGGTAACTATATAACTTGAATTGTAATTGTATTCTCTTTATATTAGATGTCAAAATACAAGATTGTACTATTTTGTATTTGAAATCCTAATTTTTGCATATTTTGTTTACTTGTTAAATTATGCATGTTTAAATGTTAAAGAAAACAAGTAGATGAGATGTTATACTTATATTCATAAATAAATTGTTGATTTAATCATCAATGTGATTGTGAAGTGATTGAGAAATTAGTATGAGATAGGAACAAGATGATTGTTGATAACTTGAAACCTTCTAGTAAAGGAGAGACTATGTCAAGATTTTGTTAGAAATTTTAGAGATTCCTATATAAGTTTGACAAAAAAATAAAAATTATGTCCCATCTTTTTCCTTTTATATGAATGACTACATTAATTTCACTAATGGGGATGTTATAAATAAGGTTAATTATCTTAGAACTATATAATGTTTTCATTGCTATGAATTTTAGCACCTTTCATATCAATAATATTAGTGTGTTTTACCTAAAGCAAATGTTTTCTTTGCTTTGACAAAGAAGAAAACATGATTTATGAAGGTATAACTGACACGACAAAGAGATTGATGTCTTCTCCCAAATGCAGGAGTGTCGAAGTAATAAATAACCCGGCAAGACCGGGGTCGAACCACAGGGAGGTTATTGTACAAATTATCAACAACAACAACAACAACAATAATAATAATAATAATAATAATAATAATAATAAAGAAAGAGAAGAAGATGATGATGATGATGAGAACTTGGAGATAGAATATTAAAGTAAAGATTAAACAATGATAATAACAAATGTCAAGGTTAGAGGTTCCACTAATGGTATGTCAAACAAGTATAGTATAAACTCTTATTGTTCAATTGGAAACCACACATAAAGGAGGTTCCAATCAGATTATAGATTGTTAACATGATTACATTAGTCATCTTATTCAATTAATGCTAATACTTGTAAATTTCGTCAAGCATTCATGATTATAACTTATGTTAACAACAAATCAAGTTCCTTTCATAGCTCAGGTGTCGGTTATACCATACAGTATGGGCTATGAAAGTGCCAAGCATTTGTTGTACCAATTGTTATACAACATAAATCAAGATTAATCATTTAACAAGCAAAGTATTAAAGAGTGAACAAGATAACAAATATAAAACATGTTAGTATTAAACATTAAAGTCCATATTAAGTTTATACCATACTTATTCTTACACCATTAGTGTAACCTTTTCACCTTGACATAATTAACTTAGCTAGACATAATGAAAGAAAGAAAAATAGATAAACAAAATAAGAACATAAAAGTTAACTAAGGAAAGGAAAGGAAATGAAAGGCATAAACTTGATATTAATGAAAACAAAGCATAAAGAATACAAAGAGAGAAAACAAGAGCATGATCTTGATCTGGACACCAAGATGCCTAAATGCATGGCAAATGCCTCCTTTTATAGGCCAAAATTGGGAACTATTGATTTGATGACTAATTGATGAGTAGATGGCCAACCCTTGACTTGGTGACAATCCTTATCTTCTCTTGTCTGCCCAAAACGTCATTGATGACGTCAAAATTAGAGCCACTTGAAAACATGAAAGTTCTAGGCAATTGTCTCAGCTTTCTTGTGTAAGAAATTCAGCTCATTTCGACTTCTAGAACTCCAGATATGGCCAAAATACTGAACAGTGCTCGGGCTGGAGGACAGATTCGGGCTTCTTTGTTGTTGCAATAATTTGGACTTGAAAATGGCCTTTTTAGATCTTGGGCTCCATATGAAAGTTGTAGGCCTATGTCTTACCTTTCCATCCATATAAAGTAGACCTAAATCTGAGATCTATAGCTCCAGATATGACCCAATTACCGAACAGTGTTCCGGTTTGGATTGCACCGACATCTCTTTTCTAAGTTTGATCATCTCTTTGCCTTTGCAATTGAAATTCTTAAAGTCATCAATCAATCCTTTCATTTATATGATAGGCCTGCTTTTAAAATGGACATTTACCACAAATTAAAGGTATCTTATATTATTAGATAAATTATTATAAAACGTACTTTAGTTAAGGAGTTATTGATACTTTAAGTGCAAAATGATGATATAAAACCATGATAAAAATGCACTTTTGAGTACTAATCAATAACTAACCTTGTGGTGTCAATTCATGAGTTCCAATACCTTTGGTTTTTAGTTACAAGTTAACTCTGGTTTAAGGTTGTCAAACTTGATTTCTAGCTTTCTCGGGAAAGAATCTTTATTGGGGATTGCTTGACCATGTGATCAAGAGATTCACTTCAGATATGCATCCTTTCTACATGGTTAAAGTAGACTAAGGGTATGATTATCACCCAATTTTTATGATGACCTCGTCAAAGTAGCACACTTAGTCAGTCATGATTGAAAAAGAAAAGCTCTCTTGATTGACTAAATTTGTGGTTGCCTTCTCTTGATCAAATTGAACCCACAAGATGAAAAAAATGAATTACAACTCTTTTTCTAGGGGCGTTAGGAAAATATGGATAAGAATCTTTCCTAAGCCACCTTTTTTTTAATGCAAAACCATTATGGTTTTGCAACGAATTGTTTTGGATCTGGTTATAGAAGAGCAGTTGCTCTTTGAGAAAAAAGGAGCTTGTAAACCTTGACGTATTTATTGTAAAAAAAATTAATAATAAAGAGGATTAAGGTTTATATTTCATAATAATATGAAAAGATTTTTTTTACTTTCAAGATATGTTTGTGATTAAATAGTAAAGATATTTATGTACTAATGGAAAACACCAATAAGAAACTTTTACATTGGAACGAAATTTATTTGAAAAATTATATCTGAAATTAAAAATTAATAAATAATAATAGAAAAATAAGATATAATGGATACAAAATAAGATATGTAAATCAGGGGTACAATAACATATAAAGAGTCAGGAAAGAATAACTAGACTTCCATGTTAAATTAAAGGAGAGACATTGAGGTCATTAGATACAATAAAAAGGAGAGATTCAGCCCTCTTATTCTAGCAAAGGTCACTGGCCTAGAGAGAAAAAAGAGAGGAAGAAGAGAAGCTTGGGAGAGAGAAAAAAAATGCAAAGAAAAAAAACTTGAAAATAGGTAAGGATGAGTTATTTTAGCTATTATTCTTTAAGAAACAAGAAAGAAAACACAGAGCAAGGAAGTTGAGAAATCAAAGTGGAGTTTTAGTGAGATAAAGTGAGAGTTTGAGGAAAAAGAGTGTACAGTAACTCGACAATATATTGACCATGTCCAATACACTAAGGTAAGTTGTTTTTAAGCAACAATTTCACATTTAATTATGTTTTTGGCATGACACTTAGAAATCCCTATTTTGTGAGGAAGTTACGGTTTATGTTAATATTGTCCTTATGCAAATTAATTAGGTTTCTTGTGTTTATTGATGATGATGATATTGAGTTTAGAGTGTGTTATTAAAAGAAAAAACATATGTTGAAGAAGGAAAAAATAACTTAAGTAGTTGACCATAAAGGAGAATAATATTTTTGGAAATGGAAGTGTGGTTTTTATGGAAGATGATGGAAGGATAAAGTAATGGATGGTGTAAGGAAGAGTGTTTTATGTGTATAAATTATTGGAATGGGTGTGAATGCTATAACATATAAGTGGAAGAAAGTAAAACTATGAAATTGTAGGAAAGTATGCCATGAAAAGGGGTTAAACTTAAGGTGTTCATATTGTGTAATTGTTATGGAAGAATAATTATATTTATTTATGACAAGAATAAATTATGCTGAAATTGTTGTTATTGATATGTAAAGCTTTGGATAGGAAATAAATATTGTTATATAAGGAATGGTAAATAAAATCAAAGATTGAATGATAAATCAAAGATTAGGGTTATAAATGGAAATTATATAAAATATGTTGAAGATATTATTGGAATTTTTATATGAAAAAAGAAAGACAATAACTTAATCTCCCGTGAAATCGGAGATTAAGGGCATGGAAAATATAAATTAGTTGTCTATGTACTTAGAAAATTAAGGACTAGACAATCAACTTATTCCTATGTGAAGTCAGAGATAACTAACGGTTAGATAATTAACTTAATCTCTTGTAAAGTCAAGGATTAAGGATATGAAAAATTTAGTTATCTATGTATTCAGAAAATAAAGTATTAGATGAATTAACTTAATCATCCGAGAAGTCGAGAAGCTAGAGATTAAAGGTATGGAAGATCTATTACTAGTCCATGAAATTAGAAATTTGGGAATAAAGAAGTATGGTAATGGCAAGTAAAGGGTTAAATTGTTCTTATAAGTAGTGACACTCATGTATAGGCATAAGGATAAATTTCATGATTAATAAATTGAGAATAAACTAAATTGTAGGCAAAGTGTCCTAAGGTTGAAATTTTAAGGTGATTGAATGAATTTTTTTTATCTTATATTTATAGAGGATGCTTGACCGCTTTTTATGATCGACTTGATTTAACTCGTAAGTGCACGAGTGTACGATGTAACAACTAACTCGTTAAGATCAAGTTTATATCCATAGAGAACTAGATTTGAAAATGAAGTTAGATAACAAAAATAACTCAAGAGAAATTAAATTAACAATAACTTGGTTCAAAATAATTGATGGATTTGTTTTCAAAGATGAAAATGTGTAAATAGATTTTAATGGACAAGAAAAAATAAGTTTTGGTCCAAATCAATTTTGATGGTGATGTATTAGTGATTCCTTCAAGATATATAAGATAACTCAACCTAATATCAACAATGATGATATTACATAGGAAGATATTACAATAAAGTTTAAAAAGATGAAGATTGATTATTGTTTAAGAATGAACAAGTACTTTCATATTAAGTAAGACATTGACAAGCAATCTCTATACCAAAACTAAAGTTTGTGTATAAAAAATCAAGATTATAACATTATCTGATTTGTGTATAAAAATTCAAGATTATAACATTATCTAAATGATTTCTAAAATTTCCTTGCAATAATAAAACATTCATGAAGAAAATAAAAAGATAAACATTAAGATTCATTCATATCTTAAAAAACTCACCTCAACCACCATTATCCTTAATTTGGATCTAAGAAAGAGATTAACCAACCATGATTATATATAAGAATAGTTTAATAAATATGAAATAACTTGAATCAAACTAAAACAATAAGTTTTACAAACTAAGGAATTGAAATCTACAAAGAAGAACATAACATAATTTCAGTAAAAATTCAGACGAAAATATGATGCTAATTTTAGATAGTAAAAATAAATCAGTTGTTATTTGTTGTGTGGACATGTAAGATCATGGATTGTGCTTAAGCTGATTTAAAGGCTGATTTGGGGCTGAATTTAAGAATCATATAAAGATACAAATGTACCTATTATTTGAGCTAAGATTGATACTGAAACTTTCAATGTTTGATGGTTGAAGTTTGCACACAATATAAGGCAAGTTTAGACTTGAAATAGATCATATGATAATCTTTTATAGGATTGGAATATAATTGATTTTTTGGGGAAAATTTAGAGCACTTATTTGAACCAAGATTTGCTTCAAACATCAACTAAATTTCTCTTCAATTCTTTGTTCTGAATTCTGATATTAAATTTTTTGACATCATTCGTTTAAGGTCCAAAAACCTAGCAAAATATTAAAAGAAACTTCATTACTAAAAAGCATATCAATTATTATAAAAACCCAAATAAAAATAATATATATATATATATGTAAAATAAGAAACTTAATGATATTTTTGATACACAATCACACCCCCAAACTTAGATTTTGCTGGTTATCAAGCAAAAAAAAACATAAAACTTTTGAAATAAAAAGAATAATAATAACTATAATTAAGCTCGACTCATCACACTTAAAGGACCTATCATGCAACCATTAATATCTTCAACTTAGTTTATACACAATAGCAAATAAAGAAAAATAAACATACTCAGATTCTCTAAATCAAATATCCATATAAAATTCCAAATTCAATCGTATTTATAATGCAACCACCATAATTGATTCACGTGAAAACTTAACTTGTGATCTTCCCTTCTCACTACTACAAACAAGATAGCAAACTAGAGAAATATCTATATTTTTTTTCCTTTTTTAAGATATTATTTATTCTTTGTCTTTAAGTGGTCACTTTTCTTTTGACGTGAATATAAACATTTGTGATGAATGCACTCAATTACTCACATAGTAACAAATTTAAAGTGCTTTTGCATACTCATATTTCAAGTTGTCGTTTGATGTAAAAATAAACATTGTGATGAATATCCCTAGTTACCGAGCAACTCAAAACATTGAAGTAGATAGAACTTTGTACACATTTATTTATTAATTTTCTAATAATTATTACTCTATTTACTTAAACCTTGTTTAAGATTAGATCAAAAGGGATGATCACAAGTAAAACATCACACTTATCTTTTATGCATGATCACATAACTCACATAACTTTTACAAGGAAAGATGTATTTCAATAATCTTAAAGAGAACCAAAAATATGGTATATCTTGCTTTATAAGATATTATATATCTCAAATTAAAGCATGCAATGTTCAACATAATAATGAATCAAAAAATGTAATGTTGATCCTAAACAAGTCTTACTCATCTATGAATGCAAAATATATTGTTTTTCAAACAAGTATGGCCATCTCAAGCATTCAATATAATTAAATATCTAAAATTAAGTTTTACATTATCCTCAATGTAAAAAAACAAAGAAGAAAAGAATAAAGATTAAAAAATTATTACTCCCTTTTTGTTTTTTAAGAATGAATATCTGATTGAATTGGACATGAGTTGACTTCTTACTTGATTCTTTTTTTTTTTTTACCTCCACATCACAACTAAAAAAAACATCAAACCATTTTATTTTTTACAATAAAGAACCTCACACCCCCTAACTTAGAATAATGTATTGTCCCTAATGCATGAACAAGTAAATATAAGAGTTGGAAAAATAAAAGAAAAGGAAAGAATGAAAAACTCATTACTTGTGATACTGCAATGGTATTAGATCTTCAAGATCCGATGTTTCAACTTCAGCCACAAAGTTTTCAAGATAAGGTTTCAATTGATAACCGTTTATTTTGAAAACATTTCCATTCTTAGGATTTTCTACTTCAAAGGCACCATGCTCAAAGATGGATTTAATCATAAATGGACCAATCCATTTTGTCCTCAACTTCCCAAAAAAGAGATGTAATCATGAATTATACAAAAGAACCTTTTGACTAACATGAAAGGATTTTCTAAGAATATGTTTATCATGCAAAGTTTTCATCTTTTGTTTAGAATTTTTTGCATTTTCATATGCAGCTCCTTCAATTCATCCAATTGAAGCTTTCTATTTTTGCCAACCTCGTTTTCATTGTCATTGAATTGCTAGATGGCCCAATATACATAGTGCTCAATCTTAACAGGGAGATGACAAGGCTTTCCATAAACTAGCCTATACAGAGACATTCATCAAGAGGTCTTGTAAGTAGTGCGATATGCCCATAAAGCATCAACTAGTCGTGAGGATCAATCTTTATAGTTTGAGTTGACTGTTTTCTCTAAAATGTTCTTGATCTCCTATTTACCAATTCAGTTTGGCCACTAGTTTATAGGTGATATGGGGTATTGACCTTGTGAATTACACCATATTTTCTCATCAATGTCCCCATGGGCTTGTTATAAAAATGCTTTCCCTCATCACTAATCATAGCCTGAAGCATGCCAAAATGAGAGAAAATATTTTCTTTCAAGAATTTGACCACAACTCGATGACCATTTGTTTGAGATGCAATAGCCTCCACCCATTTAGACACATAATCAATAACTACAAAGATGAATTGGTAGCCACATGAACTTGGAAAAGGTCCCATAAAAGCAATTCTTTAACAATCAAATATTTCCAAAACAATAATGGGGTTAAGGGGCATCATGTTATGCCTAATGAGGTTACCTAGTCATTGGCATTGATCACATGTAACACAAAAGGCATGAACATCTTTAAACATGGTGGGTCAATAAAAACCACACTACAATATCTTTGCAATGGTTTTCTTAGAAAAGAAATGCCCACCACAGGCTAATGTATAACAAAAATTAATAACACTTAGAATTTTATGATTAAGGATGTACCACCTAACAATTTGGTCAGGACAGTATTTAAATAGGTAGGGGTCATCCTAAAAAAAGGTACACACATTGTGCAAGAATTTTTATTTATCAAGTTTAGACTAATGAAAAAGAATATGACTTGTAGCTAGGTAATTTGCTATGTCAGCATACCATGGAGAACCAATGTAAGAGACAATTCCTGCATAAAATAAATTTTAATCAGCAAAGAGTTCATTTATTAGAGATTCATCAATTATGGTCTTATCACTTGAAAGATGGGACAAATGATCTGCCACTATATTTTCTACTCCCTTTTTATCTTGAATTTCAAGGTTAAACTCTTGGAGTAGGAGGATCTATTGAATTAAATATGGTTTGGCATCTTGTTTTGTGAGCAAGTATTTCAATACTACATGATCAGTGAAAACAATAACAAGAGATACAACCAAATAAGACCTAAACTTGTCTAATGCAAAGACCACAGCTAAGAGTTCTTTTTCAATTATAATGTAATTCAATTAAGCATCATTTAAAGTCTTGCTAACATAATAAATGACATGAGGCTTCTTATCTTTTTTTTCTTCTTAAAACAGCCTCTACCGTAAAATTACTAGCATCACACATCAGTTCAAATGGTAAAGACCAATCAGGAGCCTACATGATTGGTGCAGTTGTCAATAACCCTTTAAGCTTTTCAAAAGCTTCTTGACATTTTGATGTCCAATCAAATTTGACATCTTATGATAATAAGTTATATAATAGTTTGGCAATGGCACTAAAAGAATAAATGAATCTTCGGTAAAAATTAGCATGTCCTAAAAAAGATCTCACATCTTTCACAGTCCTAGGGATAGGTAATTTTTGAATGATTTCAACTTTTGACTTATCTACTTTTATTCCTTTTAAAGAAGCAATGTGATTTAAGACAATGCCATATGTCACCATAAAATAACATTTTTTTCCAATTGAGTACAAGATTGCTCTCTTCACACCTTTTAAGAACTTTTTATAAATGTATTAGACACAACTCATAAGAATCCTTATAAACTAAAAAATCATCCATGAAAACTTCCAAAAAAATTTCCACCATATCACTAAAGATACTCATCATACACCTTTGAAAAGTGGCTGGTGCATTACATAAGCTAAAGGGCACTGTTCTATAAGCATAAGTACTAAAAAGACAAGTGAAAGTGGTTTTTTCTTAGTCTTCTAAAGAAATCTCCATTTGGTTGTAACCTGAGTATCTATCAAGAAAACAATACAAAGCTCTTCCAGTTACTCTTTCAAGCACCTAGTCTAAAAATGAAAGTGGAAAATGGTCCTTCTTATTCACCATGTTCAACTTACGATAATCAATGTACATACACTATTTACTTTGGATTCTTGTTGCCATTAGCTCATTATTTTCATTCTTCATTACGGTGACTCTAGATTTTTTAGGGACAACTTGGGTTAGACTAACCCATTTTGAGTTTGCAATGGGATAAATGATACCCACATCAAGTAGCTTAAGCACTTTACCTCTCACTACTTCCTTCATATTTGGGTTCAATTGTATTTGTATTTGCCTCATAGATTTAGCCTCTTTTTCAAGATAAATTCTATGTGTACATAAAAGAGGGCTAATTCATTTCAAGTTCATAATTATCTACCCAATTACTTTCTTATGTTTTCTCACCACTCTCAAAAGTTTTTGTTCTTGCTCTATGCTAAGTTTTGATGAGATCACAATAGGATATGATTCATCTTCCCCTAGAAATGCATACTTAAGATCAATTGGTAAAGGCTTCCTTTCTGGTTTATAAGGTTGGACAAAAGATGCCTCAACTTTTACTTGGGCTGAAATTAAAGGCTCAAATAATGGGGTTCATTGACCTATTGACATAATAGGCATTAGATCTAGATAAGTCTTGAGCTCTCTTACTTTCTCATCATCATATTCCAAAGAATAAAATCTTTCATCATGAATTAAACTTCTCTCCAATAGATCCTTTATCCATACTCTCTCAAAGTGTTCATGACAAACTATTTAGATCAAATCTACCTCTTTAATGTCCTCATGTTCACGAATTTGTTTGGAAACATTGAATATGTTCATCTCCATGATCATATTCCTAAAAGACAATTTCATCACCTCATTTCTATAGTTAATTAAGGCATTGGATGTAGTTAGAAAAGGTCTCTCTAAGATGACTAGGATGAGAGCATTGGATCCTTGAATAGGTGTGGTGCCTAACATTAAAAAATCAAAAGAAAAGTAGAATTTACTACTTTGACCAACACATCCTCAACAATACCCTTGGGAATCTTGATTGACCTATCAGCTAATTGAAGGGTAATTCAAGTAGGCTTGATTTCTCCTAAACTAATTGTTTATAAATAGTGTTGGGTATTAAATTCACACTTGCTCCTAAATCCAACAAAACTTGATCTATCTTATGACTTCTAATAACACATGAAATGGTCGGACAACCAGGATCTTTATATTTGGGAGGGGTCTTAAATTGGATGATGGCACTAGTATGTTCCATTAGAAAGGCTCTTTCTTTCACATTCAATCTCCTTTTGACTGTGTATAAATCCTTAAGAAATTTTGTATAAGACAAGACTTGTTTAATTGCATCAAGGAGTGGAATATTGACTTTTACTTGTTTGAACAATTCATAGATTTTCGAGTTCATAAGATCATGTTTAGGTTTCTCTAACCTTTTTGGAAATGGTGCTCTAGGAACAAATTCTAAATCACTCACTTTAACTCTAATTTTTCTTGAATCATCTCCTTTCTCACTCATTTCTCTCTCATTCATCTCACCTTTCTTTTCACTCAGACTCTTATTTGTCACTTGTGTTTCGATTTCCTCTTCACTTTCCCTAGATTTCTCCTCCACAATACCTTTAGAAATCCTAAAACTTATACCTTTGTCAACATTCTTTCCACTTATAATGGTGGTGATGGCTTGGACTTATTCATGGTTTGAAGGTTCACTAGATAAGGATTCATTGATGTGTACCTGACCTCTAGGATTTGGCATTGGTTGAGCTGAGATTTTTCTCTTCTCTTGAATGCTTAGTGATTAAGTCAACTTGGTTAGTTGACTTTGAATGTCATCTAAAGTCTTATTGGTTTGGTCTTGAAATTTGTAAGCTTGGTTGTTAATTCCTCCTTGTGTTTGCATGAATTGTTGAAAAGTATCCCCTAGGGATCTCTTATGAGGTGGTTGATACATGTTATGTGTTGGAGCAGGAAATGGTTGGAGTGGAGGTTGAAATGTTTGAGGTATTGAAGATCCCTTATTTTTCCATCCAAAATTTGGGTGGTTCTTTCATCTAGGATTATAGGTATTAGAGTAAGGATTGCCTTCTTGGTTTGAAAAAAGCTTTCTAACATTACTTGAATCAGAATGTTGGCCATATAACACTTCCTTGAAGGTTGGAATAGTAGGACACTTAATTGTCATATGCCCTTTACTCTCACCCATAACACAACTCTTCTCTTGTTGTTCACTCACATGTACTTTTTTAAACTCAAGAGACTCTACTTTCCTAGTCAATGAGGCTAATCTAGCATTGAGGTTATCAGTCTCTTTCAATTGGAACTTACCATTTGAATGAGAAATGGTATTTCTAAACTCAATATGAAGTGGGAGAGAGGTCTCTCATTGCTCTGTGTTTTCAACCAATTGATCAAAAAAATTAAAGGCTTTACTTGGTTCTTTGTCATAAAACTCACCATTACATATGGTTGACACTAGCTTTTTAAAATCTGCTATAAGAGAGTTGTAAAAGAAACTCACTAACCTCTACATCTCAAAACCATAATAGGGACATGCATTTAACAAGTCTTTGAACCTTTTCCAAGCTTGGTGAAATGACTCATTTTGACCACAAGAAAAATTCATCATTTAACATTGTAACGTTACCGTCCTATGAGTAAGGATGTATTTTTTCAAAAATTCAGCTTGCATTTCCCTCTATGTACGTATAGACCTAGGATGCAGGGAGTTTAGCTAAAGCTTGGCTTTATTCTTTAGAGAGAATGGGAACAATTTAAGCTGAATAGTTTCCTCAATGCACGTTTTATCAATAAAAGTATTACATATCTCTTAAAAGTCCTTAATGTGTATATATGGATTTTCAAAATCAATACCATGATATGTGGGAAGAAGTTGGATCATGCCCAGTTTCAAATTGAAAGCTTGTTGGTTAAAAGGAAAGATAATACACGAAGGTGTATTTTGTCTAGCGGGGTAAAGATACTCTCTAAAAGTTCAAAAATTAGGTTGATCGTTGAATTGTGGAGGTCCATTACCTTGAACACTCCCTTCACCCTCTACATCTTCAACATTAGCCATAATGAAAAAAATAATATAACAATTATATGAATATGAAAAGAAAAGGAAAAAGAAGATTGCAAATAAAAGAAAATGAAACATAAAAGATAAAGTAATAGCTCAAAAATAAAAATACAACAAATTAAAAAATTCACACTCCAACTAATAAGAAATATTAACAATAAAAAATATTAAAAGATAATTATAAGCATGAATAAAGAGGTGGCAATACCCAACCAAGTACTCTAAAAAAATTACAACAATACAACAAGATAAAATAAAATAAATAAGAGGCAGTAAAACCAGCCTTATAATATAAACAATAAATATTATAAACTAATTAGAATAAACATCAAAAGAATAATAATTGACCTAACCAAAATTTAAAAATTAGTAGTCCATTCCATATTCTAATATCCAAAAAGTTGAGGTCAATTTTTTTTTTTGGTGGTAAAACCAGCCATTTGATTTATTTTTTATTTTTTTAGACGATAAAACCAGCCAATTGATTTTTTTATATATGATTTTTTTTTGTTTTTCAATAATCAAATCTAAATTTGTTACCTTTGCTTGCTAGCTCACCGGCAACAACAACAAAATTGCTTAACCGCTTTTTATGATCGACTTGTTTTAACTCGCAAGTGCACGAGTGTGCGATGTAGTTCTTAACTCTGTACAATCAAGGCTATATTCACAAAAAAACTAGATCAAGAAATTAAGCTAGGTAATAAAAAAAAACTTAAGAAAAAATAAATTAACAATAACTTGGTTCAAAATAATTAATAGATTTATTTTCAAAGATGAAAACATGTAAATAGATTTTAAATGACAAGAAAAAATAAGATTTGGTCCAAATCAATTTTAATTGTGATGTATTGGTGATTCCTTCAAGATATATAAGATAACTCAACCTAATATCAATGATGATGACATTACATTGGAAGATATTACAATAAAGTTTAAAAAGATGAAGATTGATTATTGCTTAAGAATGAACAAGTACTTTCATATTAAGTAAGATATTGAATCAAGCAATCTCTATACCAAAACTAAAGTTTATACATAAAAATTCAAGATTATAACATTACCTAAATGATTTCTAAAATTTTCTTGCAATAATAAAACATTCATGAAGAAAATGAAAAGATAACCATTAAGATTCATTTATATCTTAAAGAACTCACTTCAACCACCATCATCCTTGATTTGGATACAAGAAAGAAATTAGCCAACCATGATTATATATAAGAACACTTTAATAAACATGAAATAACTTGAATCAAACAGAAACAATAAGTTTTACAAACTAAAGAATTGAAATCTATTAAAAAGAACACAACACAATTTCAATAAAAATTCAAACACAAATTGATGCTAACTTTGGACAGCAATTTAGACCCTCCTAGAAGCCTTTTCAGGGGATGTATATTAGAGACATATTTATAGAAAATTATGTCACCTTTTCATATCATTAAAGAACAACTCATTTTGATACCTGAGTCACATGTTATGGGCAAAAAACCAAAAGATGTTCTAAAAAATCAAATCAGACTAGCTTTGCAACCACTTTAGTGCACGTTTTTCTTCCTTATTTATAAGTTGTCTCTTTCTTCTTTTTAACCCAAAATAATGTAACAATGTCCCCTCCAGCTTTCCATCCATGTGTTTGCCTTCTTGGATCAATGGATTACCCAAAATAAATTAGTTGCTATTTGTTGTGTGTAAGATCATGGATTGTGCCTAGGCTGATTTAAAGGGTGACTTAGGGCTGAATTGAAGCATCATATAAGGATACAAATATACTTATTATTTGGGCTAAGATTGATATTGAAACCTTGAGTGTTTGATGATTGAAGTTTGCATAGAATATAAGGCAAGTTTGGGTTTGAAATAGATCACATGATAATCTTTTCTAAGATTAGAATAGAATTGATTGTTTGGGGAAAGTTTGGAGTACTTATTTGAACCAAGATTTGCTTCAAACTTCAACTAAATTTCTCTTCAATTCTTTATTTAGAATTCTGACATTAAAATTTATAACATCATTCGTGTAAGCTCTAAAAACCTAGCAAAACATTAAAAGAAACTTCATTACTAAAAAGCACATCTATTATTATAAAAAATTAAATAAAAACAATAAATACATATATAAAATAAGAGACTTAATGATACTTTTAATACGTAATCAGAAGGAATGGTAGTGATAAAGAACATGTTGTTGGCACATTGTTATATGTGTGTGTGTGTGTGTATGTGTATGTGATTTGCTCAAATAAGGTTAAAACATAATGACATATTATAATGTTAAAGTTTAGCACAAGTTAAGTTATATTTTAAATTTATTCTCATATTAAGTTTGGCACAAGTTATGCTAATTAGTATATTTTAGTTAAGTAATGCTTCATCTTGTGAAACTCTATTATGTTGTATTTTGAATTAAATCTTTATATTGCTTTTTGGACTATAATAATTGTATGGCATTCTGTGTAACTGATGTGGATTTAAATATTAAATGATACTCACCTAGTATTATTAAATATATTTCACTTTTTGGAAAGTAATGGAACAAAAAAATATTGTTTTGTTGGACATGATTGAAACTATTTAGAATTAATTCAGTTGTGAATAATTTAATTCAGCTATGAATAATTTCTTGGGTGTATGTGCTTGATAAAATATCAATAACTTGGTATCAATAAAACAAATGAAACTCCACCAAAAATTTTAAGAAACAAAAAAAATATTAGGTCTTTTATTTAATAGGATCAGAAATTGGGGTTGTTATAGGTCTAGAAAAGAAAAAAGAAGAGAAGAAAGAAATAAAACACATAAAAATGATAAAGAAATCATGCAAGTGATTAAGGGAAGCTAGAGAAATAGGGCACCAAATTAAAAGTGAAAGAAGGAATAAAATCCAGAGAAGAAAGTTATATCATCTTTATAAGGTATACCCTCAAAATTTGATGGAAGAGTGCAACTCAATGAGCACAAACCCTTTTTTCTTTTTCTTTTTCTCTTTTAGCTTATAAATCCATGTTTAGATTCATTTTTTAGTATGAACTATTATTGTTGTTAGTTTAGATGCAATGGAGATTTGTGTTTTGAATATCACTCTATTAGATGATTTAACATGTATATACATTAAGAGTGAAGGAAAGAATAAAATCTAAACTAGTTAAAGGTGAAAAGAAGCTAAAAATCAAAAGGAAGGAAACCAACAATCTAGAGAAGAAAGCTATATCATCTTTACAAGGTATATCCTCCAACTTTGATGGAAGGGTATAGCTCAATGAACACCCACCATTTTTTCTCTTTTAGCTTATAAATCCATGTTTAGATCTATATTTTAGTATATATTATTGTTATTGTTAGTTTAGATGAAATAGAGATTTGTGTTTAGGATATCACTTTATTCCATGATTTACCATATATACACATGTTCATGTTCAGTTAATACATAGTGGCATGTGTTATGAATGTTAACAAAATGATATAGCTTAGCTTAATAAGTGTTTTATCAAGTTTTATGACTAGTTTAGTTTGTTTTTTATTGGATTATCTAAGAGGTTTAACTTTAAGCTTGCATTTTTGTTATTTTGGTGTGTTTCTAGGTCATAACAAACATGAGTTCATATATTTGAAACTTGAAAGATGTGGTAAATTAATGTTCTTAAATTATTAGATTTCAAAATATATTAGTTATGAAGCTTGGGTTGAGTACTATAACATTAATTTTTTGGGTTTTATTGATGTTTTTTATGCTTGTAGAAATGTGCATAAGTATGATTAAGTCAAGGTTACTGGGTTTAGACTTCATTGTTGGGTTTTTTATGTTTTTTATCTAGGTTTCAACTTTTTGTTGCTCTTTCTAAGTTTATGGATGAATTTATGGGTTTTAGTTTTGAATGTTCTTGAACCTAGATTGGAGTCTTCTTAGGTATTGATGTTTTAGCCTCTTTATTGAGCTTTGATTGAAGTTATAGCATAGACATGATTATTTTATACTTTTATTTGGTCCTTTTATAGCTTATTTTTTATCAATCAATCCTTAAAAGTTTTTTAATTTTGGGTTTAGAATTTCTTTATTTTTAAGGTTAAGTTATCCATATCAAAGCTTAATGTCATTGTTTGATGCATAATTATGTCTTAGTTTTTTATATTGCATCTTTTCATGCCTTTTGTTTAATATAATATGAACTATAATTGCACTTTAGTTTCTGGTTTTCTTCTTGGCATTCTTTGTGTTCATCAACAAGATTTAAGCATTTTTCTTCTTTCAATCTTTTTTGTTTTTTTGGATTCTGTTTTTAGGCCCAGGCTTTGGACTGGAAGCCCAATCCACGTGGTTGGGCCAAGTTCATCAACTTAATGTCATGTTTGGCTAGAAAAAATTTTAGCAAAGAAAAAAATATTATTTTTGTTCTTAAAGCATGTTTGTCAAATACAACTTTAAGATATTTTTTAATCATATGATTTTTTAGTAAGGCATAATAAAAAAAATCAAAATTCTCTTATTCAAAGAAAAATAAAGAAATATGTTTTCATTTGTATGTATATGGTCAAGTCTCTCAAGAAAAAAAAATACATAGCATGATTTGACATCCTAAAATATAATAATTCAAGAAAAATAGTTTTGTTGATATCTTTGCATGCATTCTTGGACTTAATAACTAGTTTATGAAATCAATAAGAACTTGGTCTACATTTTAAAAATATCAAAAAAATAATTTTTTATTTGAGTATCAAGGATTATGAATTTATATATAAGATGTATTCTCGATATTTAAATAAAAATATAAAAATATATATATTGTTATTAGAATGGTTAGGTTTTAACCTGATATGATAAGGATCTCCTTACCAAGAAGAATTTTTTTAAAATCTTAGATAGACCAATAATTAAAAAACACAACAATACCTTAATTTATATTAAACAAACAAATGTTGCAACTTACCTTAGATAAGTTGTACTAGGGGTGATATGTCATCTCTGTGCATATCTAGTTTTCTTATCCAGACTCGAAGACTTGTTAGAGTTCCTAGTAATCAAAATATTAAGTGATAAATTCAATTCTTTTTTTATATAAAAAATAAAATTTATTGTTCTTTCCACTCTTCACAACAAAAATCCAATTCTGAAAGGACAATCACTACATCACTATAGTTGTAATCTTGTTGTATATTTTAGAGGTTCTCCATAATTTTTAAATACAAGTTTTTCATAGTTTTCCAAAAAAAACATTAACAATATTTTTTTTCTTTTATATTCAAGCACTTTTTAACAATGTAACATATTAAAATTATGTTTTTATATTTTTTTTCTTATTTAGTTAGTGTCATAAATTTTGATTTTCATTATAAATCTAATATAAATATTATTTTGATTTAATAATATAACTTTTTCATGATATTTTTTGTTTGAATGCAATAAGATTAATATTCTACATTTATATTATCACAATATAAAATAATAAGATGATTATTATAAATGATGGTTTTGATTTTTATGAAAAATAGTTGTAATTTTAATGTATTTTCTTTTTTTATGGAAAAATTGTTTTCATTTTCAACAAATTAACATGTTTTTTTAAAAAAACTTTCCATTGGAAAAGGAAAATTAATAAAGGAAAAGATAATTGAAAAAAAAAAGTTTTTAGTTATTGACATACCTTAAAATGATGCTCGTTTCAGTTTTGTTATACCTTGGTATTTCTATTTCATTGCATCCCGAATTTGTTTTCATGAATTTTTGGTAAGCTTAGTCTCGAGGATTATTCTATTATTTCCAATAAAAAATAGATGATCTTCAAATCAATGAGATGCAAATCTTCTAACCTTGTCTTCTTAGGGTCTATTTGAAAGTATAGTTATGGTTATTTTTTATATTTTCATCCTGAAATATATCAAAATAATATTTTTTTTTATTTTTAACAAATTATTTTTGAGATTNATCTTCTAACCTTGTCTTCTTAGGGTCTATTTGAAAGTATAGTTATGGTTATTTTTTATATTTTCATCCTGAAATATATCAAAATAATATTTTTTTTATTTTTAACAAATTATTTTTGAGATTAGTATATTAAAACAATTCAAAACATAAAAAAATAATTAATTTTTAGCAAAAAAATTTGAATTTTTGTCTCTTAGTGTCTAGCACCATGCTCGATTATTTTGATAGAATTACTAATATAGACTGATCCAAAAAGTCTAATAATTTTGAACAGTGAATTTTTTTGTTGGTTAATGGATTGTGTAAAAAGTCGAGTAAACTTATTTATGAATTATTTATGCTAGTTTGATAAAAATATATATATATATATATAATATTTAATTTGACTATTAAATTAAATTTCAATTATGCTAGATAATATAACCAATTGAGATCTTTAAAACATTCAAAGTAAGCTTCAAAGATAATGTTTGAGCTAAAAGCTTTCATATTCTTCTTTGTGTTTTTTTTTATTTTAATGTTTTTATCTTTTAATAGTTAGTTTATATCATATTTAAGTTGTAAGATCTTATAGGCATATCATGTCAGAGATAATTATTCAATAATAATATGTGTTTTAAGGCTACAGTGTAATAACCTGGTTTGGCATCAATTTTGTCTCGTTTTGTTTACCATCATTCTTATGTTTTGTGTTTTTGATGGCGTCAAATACCAACTTTAATGAGATTCCAAATCTCTTTAGATCTCAAAAAGTTTTCCATGGCATTTCTAATGATTGTAATGGTTATCAAACTTAGATATAGCAACTTGCACAAAGTTCTCAATTGTCATTTAGAGAATTGCTACTTTTTTTCAGAATTAACAAAGAATAGATCAATCACTTTTTACTTCTTTGTTTAAAATCAGGTTAAGATATCTAATGATAGAACGTAGTGTCGAGAGATGTGATTGGAGAAGAAAGACACTAAATTTATTAATAGTTATAGTTTAAATAAAGAGAGTAAATGAACTAAACAGCAAAAATAAATAACTAAATAAATCAACAAAAAATTTCTACATTACTCCACTAAGAGAGTATGCTCCTAAAGAGTAGATCAAATAACAAGCTAAAAGACTAGGATAGATAGAATTATAATAAAAAATGTTTTATCTAATGAATGAACTACAGGAGATCCTGAATAACAACATGGTAAGCACCCTACGTATGTAGTTTCTCTACCATCAATTTCATAGCAAATCCAGATCCATATCATTAAAATCATAATTAGTCATTAGCAACATGACCAGACATGAAATTATAATAGGATTAGTACCAAGTACTAACCACATCAGCAACAAGGTTCTGAATTCCACCTCTTTCACCAGTAATTAGGTAGTTGATGATTAAAAGTAACAAGTAAGATTAAAGTACTGATAGAATAGGAAGAATAGTTATACATTCATGAACAAGTTCATACCCTTGCTTGTTACATTTAAGGGGCTTGAGAAATTCGGGTACAGCGGGTCTAAGCAAGCGAGGTATTGGACAAAAGGGCTAGTTATTGCCTCTAGAACATTTCCTAGTTGTGTCTAAACCTAAATCAACTAGACTACTTTTTTCTGGTAAATGATACATATCTTTTCTTGTGATCTAAATAAGTGAAACAAAGTCACAATCAATAGAACACAAACAACCTTTTTGTGACTTGTAATACTTCTACTCTTATGAATTAGTACTCATCTATGTGACAAATGGAATTTATCTATTTGTTTCAGGAGCTTAGCCACACAATTATGAGAGAGAGAGTGTGTGTAATTCACTATTGTTGGGTTTCCCGAAACACATAAGCACAACAAAAATGATAAATTTAAGATTTTTTTTTGGAGTTTCAAAGATCTTGTTAGATAGATTTAGAGTTGTTAAAAGCTGAAATTTATCTGAAATTACCTAAAAATCATATGTTCTTTTTCATTTTGAATATTTATTTTAAGACTGAGTTGTTATAAATTACAAGTCATTCAAGTATCTTGCCTCTAATGGTAATCCATATAAATTGTCATTGGAAAATCTCTAAAACCTTTTTAGAAGAGAGGGATTGCTATTCTTTAGAATGATAATTTTTTTTTTTATGTTTTAGGTATTTATATATTTTACTCTACTCACATTCTCTTAAAAAATAAAAGATATAACATTCTATTTATAAAGAAACCTAAAAACCTTATAAATAGCAAAATATCAATTTGCTCCTTATATAATATCACATATATTATTTTAGAATAATTTTAAAGATTTATTCAATCAAGTCCCTACTTGATTTTTTCTAGATCTAAAATTGTAATTCCTTATATTAATTACATTCTAGCCCTTAATTTTTAAAATTTATTTATATTCATGTCACACTTGATTAATCATCTCATTTTAATTTTTAACCAATGATTTTTATATATGTGACCTGTTAGATTCCCTAATAAGTTAGTACAAATATAAATCACAATTCTAAATAAAATAAAATTAAATAAATTAAATAATTTAATTTATTATCAATTCAACAATTGATTGATTTATATTTGAAGATTAAGTATAATATTTAGCAAGTTGTCAAAATCCTCTAAATATTAGAAAAGTTATAAATAGTTTAACTTAACCTTTTAGTAACTAATTTTTTAGTATAAATATTGTCCCTTGATAAAGAATGTTCTAATTTAAATATTATATCATAGAGTATGTTTGCTTTGTCAAATCATAGTAGTTTTAAACATTATTGTCATTAATTCTTTGAATAAGATTTTAAAATACTTTTCAAAACTCATTTCACATTGGCCAAGGGTTTCACTATCAATACTATTTAACAAAAAATAGAACATTTTTTTTAATTCATCTAGGAGTGATGAATTCTCTCTTGATTAATTAAATATCTATATATAGTTTATGTTATACTTAATATATACACATATGTTACCCTTGATTAGGATAATGTTTGGTTAGGATGAAAGCATAACACTCGCAATATAAGATAACTTAGTAATTTCAAGTTCAAGGATCACTTACACAATTATCACAAAAACCTTTCCATAGACATAAGTGATCTCTCTATATAAAATTCTTATGTAGTTAATTCAATGTATATATCTTATGACAAACAACTATATATTAGTTTTAGATATCTCTCATATCTCAGTTTCTTAGAGCAGCTTCTTCTTTTTAGAAAGAAAAAAAATATAACATGCATCGATTTTAACTCTAATTGATGTTTAATCTTAATAGAACATTGATAAAAAATATTTAGGAACAAGCTTTGATGCAATGAAAATTTCATAATTATAATAACTTTATAATTTTATTTGTAAAATATTTTTATCTCGTGAATTTTATCTTTAATCTATAATAATTAATTAAATATAAAAAAATATATAAATTTCTTTTACTAATAATAAATATATTTTACATTAATAAAATTAGTGAATCATGTAGCTAATTTATTGTCTGAGGGCATATTCACTAACAATGACTACCTATGTTTGTTTACATATGAGAAAATCAGGTACAGCAAAGGGTTGGATATTTGCCTCCAGAACATTCCGTCTGAACATGAATTGACTAGAATACTTTTTTCTAGTGGATGATACTTATCTTTTCTTGTGATCTAAATAAGCGAAACAAAGTCGCAATCAATTGAAAATTATTCTAGTACTGAATTTATCCGTTTGTTTCAGGAGACTAGCCACACAATTATGAGAGAGAGAGAGAGAGTAATCAATTACTGATCCGTGGGATGGTGTGTGTGTGTGTATAAAGTTCACAGTTTCTTCTCTTTCAACAGCAGCAAAACACTTTCTAGAAAGTTCCGTGGGATGGTGTGTGTGTGTGTATATAAAGTTCACAGTTTCTTGACTGGAAAATTATTACACTACTCGTATTCACGTGGACCAGGTCCAAAATTGCTGATTCATCGATGCAGGTCTCAAAGCCTAATCCATTAAAAGCAATAGTTCTCACGAAGCTACAGGTTGCCCCTTTTTGTTCTTCTCGTACTGCAGTGTATTCAGTTAGCAAAAGAGCAATAGAGGTCCCTCGTATTTTGATAGATTCCTTAGCTCCAATAAAGTTCAGTGGACAATCCTGGTTGAGCGAAAACCGTAGCCGAGTAATAACGTGAACTGTGGAGATCACGTCGATATGGCCTTCAAGCCATAATAAAGGCACAGGAGATGGTTTGACTTTTCCCCTACTGACTATTTCTCACGACGACATAAATTCCTACCATGGGATCAAACTTCACAGCAAGGGTATTTCACCTCCACAATCCATGACAGAACAAATGGTGATGAATTCAAGTCCAGATTATCTCCCAATATTAAGCTAAAAATCAGGATTCAGGAGCGTGTAGAGCATTGTATTGATGGCGAGACTGATGCATAGGTCTTGCAACTAAACAATGGCCCATCAGTAATAAAGCGAAGACAAGCAACGAGCTAGGTGTTTTGTATGCGTGTTCTCAGGCTTCACACTGCAGCGAGCTCCATATAATGATATCACAGAGCATCTTGTGTCCATGCATATTTTATAAGCTAGGAGTCAACAATTCAACACAGAAAAAGTATACTAGACCGACCTATGCGTATACAAACTTCACAGCAGTACATAGCATATACAAATATAAATCTCCGTTTATAACAAACAGTTGCGTGCACACATATTTCTAATGCAGGACCTGAAACTAACCGGGTGCTGTTAAGAAATCTTAAAATTTGAGTTCTGACGTGATAGAATAAAAGAAAGCAACCCATCATAGCCTTTAGCAACTGATAATAATATAAATATACTTGTGCGCACAACACGGAACAACCTTGCACCAATCTCAAGTTTAAGCATTACTAGTTTCAACAAACCACTACTAGTCCAGTTTCTTAATAAGGTCTTTAAGAAAACTATTCCTGGCAATAATCTAAGAGAAACCCAGCCAGGATGTAAATATCTTCCATGAAGCAAGTAGGATATTGAATGAAGCGCAATCGGCCAGAGGATATATAAAAGAAATTAGTGTAGTTTAATGATGGAAGTAAATAGAAGTTGTAACATTTCCCGCTATTCAAAATACAATGTAGCAGCAAATTCTTGTAACTCGTTAGAAAGAGTTCTAAGGGAGTTCTTGAAACAGAGCAAAAACCTTGCACAAAACTATACAACCTACTCGAAGACTAGAAAGATGTACATAAGAGCAATGAAGCGACTACCACAGAAGTCACAGATTGATTAACTGCAAGAAATTGTAAGCTTCAAGCTATGAATGATATGTATCCCAGTCAAATCTGGGTTGTGAGAATATCTCATGATCAATGGGTCCCTCTACAATGCTGTCAACGTTTTGTATACGTTCCAAAAGAGCTGGTTGAAAACTATCATTGTCGGAAGGCAATAATTTATACAATACCAATAATCCAAGTGTGAAAATGGCTTGCAACTTCATGGAATCACCCTGAACTGAGAAGAACAGAAGCATTGAAAGGAGGAACAGATCAACACAGAACCGCATGATACACAATACAGTATCCATCAATCTCCCATCATTTCCAGCAGGAAACCCCCTGACTCTATATACAAACAGAAAGTTGTACTTGTCAACCACATACATATACCCAAAATGAACTGCACCGACAGGGACAACAAGTGGAGCAAATGATGTATCAAGGTCAGCGCAAATATTGTCAAATTAAATGCATAATATTGAGCAAAATCAAATGTCTGCTTGGGGATGGGAGAGGTTCCGCTGATTGGATAAGTGGAGAGATCTTGTCCCTCTTCATCAATTTGATTCGATCTGAGAGAATCAAACACGTTATCAGGGATCAGTGGTCTCTGAAGAGCATCTATGGCTTGACCTTCCAAAGGGTACTCTTCACTTTGCTCAGGCACCAGCTGGAGCATGTCATTCTTTTGAAACTTCTGAATTTTCTTCTTTATCCAAGGGACGGGAGCCAAAAGATCATAAGATATCCCCAAGAAAGTACTTGTGATTAGAAATGCAAGTGAAGACAAACAAGATCTTGACAGAAATGATGCACTCATGTATTGCTCAATCCTCTTGCTATCTTCTCCATCCAAATAACACCTACCCATATTTAGGATTGCACTTTCCAAAGAAGACTAAACAAGACCTCTCAATAGAATAAGGTTTACAAGGAAAAAACAAACCATCTTCAGAAGTGCAGCTCTTTGCTCCTCGCACACTGTTAGATGACGTTCAAAATTGGACAGATAAGAAAGAGCTGATGGAATCATTATATACATGCTGACAAATATAATAACATTCGGCAGGAACTGGAAGATTAGGGATGCTAACCAGCTGGAACGCTGTACCCAATCCAACCATGATTGTGCATTATTCATTGCTTCTGCGTCGATAATTCGACCAGCGCTGTTCAAAGCACTTATCACAGCAAGAGGAGAACTGAAGAATACAAGCATTAACAGCAAGCACGTGTTCACAAACAATCTCTTCAACGTCATAGACAACTTTGACGACCCCAAATGGTTCCAGTAAATATCTGGCGCCAATGGAGCTCGTTCAACTTTCCATTGGTTCCTCTGCAACCTCAACTCCATGACAGAAAAGAATTAGCCAAATCGCCTCTTCTTCTCATTGCAAAAATCCTGAACTGCTTGTTTAGCCGTGTAAACATCCTTAAATATCACAAATGCAACTCCAGCACCTGTTGCGCGACCTTCTTTATATTCTGCCAACTTAGTCTCCAACTCCTCCCTCAATTCCAGCCATATCCTCAACTTCTCCTCATCCATATACCCCAACTTATCCATCATCTTTTCCCACCGACTCTTCACATTTCTCCACAGCCAAATCACCACACGTCGCAACTTCTCCCAAAACCCATCTCCACCACCACGCCCCTCATTCTCTTCTGGCAAAAGCCTCGAATCAATTTTCACAACCAATTCCGTCGCTAAATCATCAAATGCACACAAATCCACAGGCACAATAACCTTATAAATCTTACCGGGAAACCGATATTGAAAATACTCTTGTAAAACCCTCCTATCATCTCCAATACTTTTAGGCAATCCTTGAACCATTATAGTAGAAGCAGCAGTAGAATTCGGATTTGGGTCACTTAAATTCCCGTTCCCATCTCTAAATCTAGTAACTTTAAGCCTCTTTTCAATCAATGACATACCAAAATGAACTAAAAGCACAACAAAAACAACAAAAACAAAATGAATCCACAGAAAGCTTGAACCTTTCTCGATATGATTAATAGTAGTCTTAGAGAACTCATCATTTATAACTTGACTCCCTCCACATACATTTAAAGGAAGCAAAACACCAGTTGACAAGACCCCAATTGAAAAAACAACAGCAAAGCTTCCACCTTCAATTATAAGGAACTGAGCCGCGTCAGCACCGCAATGGCTGGCGATTTCACGGCCGGTAGCGTGCCATACGGCGAGGAGCTTGGTGGTTAAGGCGGAGAACACAGGCATGCGGCGATGGTCGCTGCGGAGCTTGGCGAAGAGGAAGATGAATATGCAAAATAAGAGACCTATTGTTGAGATGTTTAGGAGGTATTGGATGTTTCCGTACCATGGGACGGGTATGTCGGTGTCTCCGCCGTCTACAGAGGAGGAAGGTGGTAGAGAGACAGGGTGGTACATGATTTGGGTGGAGGACAGGAGAGTTTTGGCCCCTTGTCTTTTTGGTTTCTTTGTTGAGAGCACAAAAGAGAGAGTGTTTTATTTTATTTTCCCCTTTCTCCGCTGCGAAGAAATGTAGACGGAGTAGCAGTAGTGTACTGGATGGACCGATTGGGCTGAAAAATCAACGTGAACGTAATTTCCGTTCTTTTCTTTCTTCGATAATTAATTTGAAGATGGGATTGATTTTTTTTAAAATACTTGAATTATCGTCGATTAAAACCGTTGTATAGTATTTTTGTGCTAACTTGCTATGTTACTTGTCCATAAAAAGCTCATTAAAAACTTAAACGTATATCTTAACATTTCAGCTCGAATCTTTTCATTAAACAAACACATATATTGAAAATGTTTAGACTTGATGGTTTTTATTTCTGATTTTACATTTAATTCAAAAGGTTTTCAATTTAATGTCCAAAAACGTGATTTTCATATGATATTTTAAAAAAATTGATAAAAAGTTTTGATTAAAATACCTTATATACACTAAGAAGAACAATAATAATGAAAATAAATAAGAAATCATGAAGAAAAAAAATGACTGAAAAAGATCTTTAGAGTTCCGAGTGATATCAAAGATGCAACAACGAAGATAAAACCAACACTAAGAAAAACATAAAAAATAAGAGGTATAACTTGATTTTAAATTCTAGCTCTAATATTAATTAATGTGAACATCTTAATCATGTGGTCAAATAACCCTTAATGAAAATGATACTTCTCTAAAAAAAAGCTAACAATCAGGTTTGAAAACCTTAACTTGAAGTTAACTTGTAACTAAGAATTAAAGTATTAGAATTCACAAATTAATATCATAAAGTCAATTATACCTTGATAAGTCAGATTTTCTTCTTTGTCACAACAAAGAACATATTTGTTTGAAGCAGAACACATTAATATTATTAATCTTAGGAATGTTGAAATTTACAGCAAGAAATACATTATATAGTCCTAATATAAGCCAAAACAAACCTAACTGAATTTAAAAATCTAAATTAAAATATTATGATTGTTGCAATATCGCGGTCACACAAATTAATTACTTTAGATTAAATAAACAAGATAGTATAAAGCAAGCAAGGGATCGCTCCTACAAAAAAAAATTAAGTTCAGATTTTTATACTAGATGATATATAATTAGGGGAGTTTTGATGTTATCTAGGCTATAATAGAACAAAACAATCAAACTAAATTAAATAAATCAAAAAATTATCAAGACAACAGACATTGGTTTCAAGTAGACGTTTATCTACAAAAATCAAAATTGATTATTAAAATGAAACATCAATTTATATTCTAAATAATTATTTTTTCTTAACATTAGTTAGTTAATTGATTCGTAGTGTAACTAACCCTAACCATTAAATAATCATAATGTTTTGTACTAATAATTTAATTGAATGACAAGCTTAAGAACTAGACAACATAATTGTCTACAGTTTATGTTTGATTTGATTGAATGTTTTTTATAAGATTAATAATATAGATCTGCCACAATTATTAAACTCAATTGTTTTATAAGTTTATATATCACAACTTCGATTTTGATAGAAAACTTATCATATAAACTGAAAACAAAAGGTAAAATAGATCTCATAGTTCTTGAAATTCAAAGGTTTTTATTCCTTTGTAACAAAAAAAAAACTTAACGTTGAATGTTTATTGAAAAACAAATCTAAATGAAAGATGAATACATGATTTCAGGTTAAGGAAGGAAGGGTGAGTTTTTCTTCTCTTTCTAGTTGTCTTCCCTTCCTTTCTTTTTTTTTTATATGATAGGAAACCATAATCCCTCTTTCCTACAAAATAGTCCTTTTTTAATTAGAAAATCTACATTTAAATAGTGCAATAATTATTTTCCTAAAAAAAGAGAAATAGTCTTATATAAAATCTTCAAAATTTGATTATGAACTTAAAGGAGTTAAATTACTCAAATAAGGACTTGGACATCAGTTTGGATGCTTTGAGAAGTAAATTGGACTTGTTTCTTCACAAAACCTGTCTGCTGATAAAATTTATATGTCATATTAGAAAAGTCATATTCTCTTATATGAGCTATTTTTCTGATGAAATTTATAGGTTGATATGTCTTCGAGTCCATAATTCAAAAAAATTAAGTTTGTATCAAATGGACTTCTCTAACATAAGATGTTCATGTCAAAATGGTAGAAGGTCAACATTGGTAGAATGTGATATTTGTCTTTAAAGGCTATAATTTCTATGCTCTTTCTCATTTAATTTTTCTTTCCATATATGTATAGAAAGGTATGAATGTTAGCTTTCTAATTCCACTAAAATAACTTGATTTCGACCTCTAAAGCTCAGACTCTACACAAAACATCGATCGGAGGTTAAATCTACTAATTATCTCTAATTTACTTATTTTTGAATCTTACTTCCAAAAATGCCTTACAAAACATAAAACAAAAAATATTAAGACATTTTATATATAAAACATATGCAAAATACTAAGCAAATATGGGTAAAACTATTGAATAATATGGTTGTATCAAATACTCCTATACTTAGCTCTTGCTCATAAAATATATACATTATAAACAATAATACAATCAAGAAGGATAAAAAAGCATAAATTTTCTTGAATTTATGTACATGCAAACTTTAAAACTCAATTAATTATTAGAATTTAAATGAAATCTATGTCATGCCAAAATAATAGGTCCTCTCATTGATATACACTCCAAACTTATGTGTTTAGGGCTTATATTTTTAAATCTCTCAAATTCTACTATTAGCTTGCTCTTCAATCTGATCTCCATTACTAAAATATTACAAGTAATGCATGAATTAAAAAATCTTATTTTGTTGTTGTAATGAGGTTAAGGTTAAGGTGAGGTAAAAGAAAGAAAAAGAAAAGGCTAAAACCAAATGAAGTAGAGCATTCTAAAAAAATGATTTTTGAAACAAGATATCCCATCAAAGCACACCAATTTTCCATCTTTAAGCACCAATACTTAACTTTTTTTTATTTCAAGCTCCATCAACATAAAATTTTAAGAGCACAATGGAACACTTTTCTTCTTCTTTTTTTCTTTTTTTTTTCCTTTCACCTTTAGCAACTTTGCTCATTCTTTTCATTAAGTATCATTTTTTTTTCTTTTAACATAATTTCCAACCATAATCCTATAAGATATTAACAAGTATATGCTCTACTAATCCTTGGTTAGGGGAAAAGAAAAAAATTAAAAAAGTTAAGGTTTATACATGGGTAAAGCAAAGAAAAGATAAATAAGCTTAAAAAGATCTCACTAAGAATAATATACTTTAAGTTGGCTTTTTAGCTCAAGTGGTTAAAATTCGTATTGCCTTTATCATCTCTATGTACACATGTAATGTGAATGTAATCTCAACAAGATATAGAGCAAGTTCTAGAGATACATGTAATTAAAAAAATGCATAATCAAGGAATATAATGTTAAGGCTCAAAAAGCTCATACTAGTACAACAATATAAAGTCAATTCCTAAATGAATTAAACTTTAAAATTTATATGTACACTTATTCATTCAATTTATATTTTTATTTATCTCAACTAATTCTCATACATAATACTCATATTCTCATAAATGAATGAGAGTTTAAAAGATAAAACTTAAACTTAATTTTATATATAAACAACAAAGAAAACAAAAATTCTCTCAATACCCCACACTTTAAAGACAATTAACAGGATTAAAATATTGATGTTTTATCCTAAATACAGAAGTGTCGAAGTAATAAATAACTTAGCAAGATCAAAGTTGAACTAGAGGGAGGTCAACTATATAAAATTACAAATAATAAATGAAAAGGCGTTGAAGAGAACTTTTGAGATGTGATATTAATATAAAAATTATATAAGGATAAAACAAATATCAAGGTTAGAGAATCCACTAATGGTATTTCAAATAAGTATAATATAAATTCTTTTTATTACTTAATAAGAAATCACATATAAAGGAGTTTCTAATCGGATTAGAACTTATTAACATGATCTTATTAATTATCTTATTTGAATAATGTCAATACTTATAAATATTATCAGGTATTTATGATGATAACTTATGTCAACAACAAATTAAGTTCCTTTCATAACACATGTGTCGATTATACCATACAATTGGTTATAAAATGATCAAGTATTTGTTGTACAACACAAATCTAGATTAACTATTTACTAAGCAAGGTATTAAAGGTGAGTAAGATAACAATTATAAATATGTTAATATCAAACAATAAAGTTCATGTTGAGTTTATATTATACTTACTTTGACACCATTAATGTAACATTTTCACTTTGACCAAATAAACTTAAATAAACATAATGAAGAAAAGAAACATAAATAAACAAAATAAAAATATAATAATGATATACATTAACTAAGTAAAGTAAAGGAAATGAAAAACATAAATAAGAGACTAATATAACATGAAATAAAACTTGAACATTATAAAATACAAAGAAAGATAGCAAGAGTAAGATTTTATTATAGTGACTCTATAATTTTTAGGTACAACTTAGGTAAGACTTACCCATTTGCTATTAGAAATAGGATAAATAATTTTATTATCTAGAAGCTTAATGAATTCATTCCTCACTACTTCTTTCATATGAAAATTAAGCCTTCATGATATTTTTCTAAAGGGTTTAGCATTTTCCTTCAAATAAATCTTGTGTGTATAAATCAAAGGACTAATTCTTTTTATATCAGCTATAGTCCATCCTAATATATTTTTATGCATTTTCAGAGTTTGTAATAACTTACCTTATTGATGATCATTAAGTTTGGAAGAAATTATTGCTGGAAAACATTTTCTCTCAAAAATAAGTATTTGAGATTAAATGTTAATGACTTTAAATCAGGTTTTGATGATTTAACACTTAAAGATATGGACTCAATTGATTATGGTGGCAATTCCTTAATTTTTGGTCTCCAACTACTTGCTTTTAATTAAGAAATCATTTGCAAATCTTTAGATTCATTAAACTCAGCTTCATTGGAGGTAGTTTTAAATTGATCATAAACTAATTTTTCAATCAAGTGTACTTCCTGTAAATCATTATCATCTCTAGGTTGCTTGCAAATGTTAAAACCATTCATTTCCAATGTCATGTTTCTAAAAGATAACTTCATTAGTCCATTCTTATAATTAATCAATGAATTAGAAGTTGCATGAAATGGATATTCTAAAATAACTGGAATTGAATTACATGTTTCAACAGGTCGTGTATTCAAAACAATAAAATTCATAGGATAAATGAATCTATCAACTTATATTAACACATCTTTAACTATTCCTCTATACACTTTTGCATATCTATCAGCAAGTAAAAAAATTACAAAAATTGATTTTAACTCACTTAGATTACAACTTTAAAACACTGGAATATGGAATTAAATTCACACTAGCTCCAAGATTATGCAAAGCTTTTTCAATTTTTGTTCTTCAATAAAGCATGAAATTATAGAACAACTAGGGCCTTTATATTTTAAAGAATTATTGTTTTGAAGAATGACACTTACTTTTTCAGCTAAAAAGACTCTCTTTTTTTCACATTTAGTTTTCTCTTCATAATGCACAAATCTTTTAAAAATTTAGCACAAGAAGGTACATGTTTAATAGCATCCAACAATGATATATTGATCCTTACCTATTTGAAAGTTTCAAATATTTCATAATTGTGATTAACTTTTCTTTATTTGGTCATGGCATGAGGAAATAAAAGTACTGGTGGGGAATTAGTCTTTTCTTTGCAATGTTCAGGTTCAACCATTTTCTTATCCTCAGAAATTTAACTCATCATCTTTTTTACAAGGTTCAAGAATAGGTTTTTCAATAACCTTACCATTGTAAAGACTAGTGACTGATTTAACTTGATACTACATGTATTGGCTTTCAAAGCTATTCGCACTTAAATTATATTGCCTTTTAGGATTTTGTTGTGGTTGAGATGAAAACTTACATTTCTCGTAACAATTAAGAGCAAATGTAAACTTTGAAAAGCATTTTTCAAATCTACCAAAGTTTAAGCATTTTTAGTGTTGATTATCTTTTGCTTTTTAATGAATGCATGTAGTGTTTCCTCAAGATTTCTTTTAAGAGGGGGAGTATAAAGAGGTGCATATCCATGAGAATTTTGAAAATTATAGTGTGCTTGAAATGATGGCTGTGAAGTTTGTGCATTATTGTTACCACTCTTCCAACTGAATTTTGGATGAAAATTATACGTTTATGAGTATAGATTCTGATTTGGCCTTTAGAAACTGTTTAAAGCATTGGTTTGCTCATGAAGACATTTCTTGAAAGAATGCAAAGTTGGACAATCATGGGTCGAGTGTTCATTAGTATCACATATTTGACATACAATTTCTTGAACAGATTTCAATTGACCACTCCTTTTCAATTCTAGTGTCTTGACTTTTCTAGTTAAAGATGCAATTTTTGCTTGGAAGTTATGATCTTTTGTAAGGTTATACATACCTCTATTAGATGTATGAGGTTGAGTTTTACCCGGTGCCTCATAAGTATATGTAGTGTCCTAATTTTGAACATTTTCAGCTAACAAGTCCATGCATTCCATTGCTTCATCAAGATCTTTATCTTTAAAAGTTCCATTGCACATCAATTCTACCATTTGCCTATCTATAGGTGTTAACCCATCATAAAAATATAAAATCAATCTCCATATTTCAAAACCATGATGAGGATAAGTATTAAACAAGTTTTTATTCTTATCCCAAAACTGGTAAAATGTTTATCCTAGTTTTTGAGTGAATGTGGTGATTTATCTTTTAAAAGAATTTGTTCTATGAGAAGGGAAAACTTCTTTAAAAATTGTTATTACATTTCATCCCAAGCATGAATGGATCTTGACCTAAGATTTTGTAACCATGTTTTAGCTTTATCTTTTAAAGAAAAAGGAAAAAACTTTAATCTGATGGTGTTCATGTTACAATTTAAGTCATTACAAGTATTACAAACGTCTTCAAATTCTCTCAAATGCAAATATAATTTTTTTTATATCTAAGTAATGAAAAGTAGGTAAAAGTTGAATAATACCTAACTTAAAATTAAAGTGAGATACATTAGGAGAGAAAATTATACATGATGATGCACTTATTCTTTGTAAGATTCATGTGGTCTCTAAGTGTTTTAACATGATTATTTTTATTATGAAGTGATTGATTGTCTTTTTCTACAATATTTTTTGAAGAGGATGAAGATTTTCTACAAAGTTTATCACTTAATGTGTGTGACCAAACTCCCATGCAAGTGCCAAAAAAAAAAGAAATAAAAATTAGAAAAACAATAAAAGTGAAAAGAAAAATAAAGTAAAATATATAATTTATACAGTAACTTACATTCCCAGCAACAATGCCAAAAACTTGACACAATCAAAAGATTGATGTCTTATCTCAAGTGTAAGAGTGTCAAAGTAATAAATAACCCGGTAAGACCGAGGGCGAACTATATAGAGGTCAACTATATAAAATTACAAATAATAAATGAAAAGGTGTTAAAGAGAATTTATGAGATGTGATATTAATTTAAGGATTAAATAAGGATAAAATAAATGTTAAGGTTAGAAGATCCACTAATGGTATTTCAAAAAAGTATAATATAAATTCTTTTTATTACTTAACAGGAAACCACACATAAAAGAGAATCCAATCAGATTATAACTTATTAACATGATCATATTAATTATCTTATTTGAGTAATATCAATACTTGTAAATATTGTTAGATATTCATAATGATAACTTATGTCAATAACAAACCAAGTTCCTTCACAAGATAAAAAGATTGATGTCTTCTCCCAAGTGTAGGAGTGTCGAAGTAATAAATAACTTGGCAAGACTGGGGTCGAACCATAGGGAGGTTATTGTACAAATTATAAATAACAATAATACAATAACAACAATAATAATAATAACAACAATAATATCAATAATAATAATAATAATGATAAGAATAACAATAATAAAGAAGAAGAAGAAGAAGATGAGAACTTTGAGATGAAATATTAAAGTAAGGATTAACAATGATAATAACAAATGTCAAGGTTAGAGATTCCACTAATGGTATGTCAAACAAGTATAGTATAAACTCTTATTATTCAATTGGAAACCACACATAAAGGAGGTTCCAATCAGTTTATAGATTGTTAACATGATTACATTAGTCATCTTATTCAATTAATGCTAATACTTGTAAATTTCGTCAAGCATTCATGATTATAACTTATGTTAACAACAAATCAAGTTCCTTTCATGGCTCAGGTGTCGATTATACCATACATTATGGGCTATGAAAGTGCCAAGCATTTGTTGTACCAAGTGTTATACAACATAAATCAAGATTAGTCATTTAACAAGCAAAGTATTAAAAAGTGAACAAGATAACAAATATAAAACATGTTAGTATCAAACATTAAAGTCCATATTAAGTTTATACCATACTTATTCTTACACCATTAGTGTAACCTTTTCACCTTGACATAATTAACTTAGCTAGATATAATAAAAGAAAGAAAAATAGATAAACAAAATAAGAACATAAGTCAGATAAGAATTAACTAAGTAAAGGAAAGGAAAGGAAATGAAAAGCATAAACTTAATATTAATGAACAAAGCATAAGCAATACAAAAAAATACAAGAAAGAAAACAAGAGCATGATCTTGATCTGGACACCAATATGCCTAAATACATGGAAAATGCCTCCTTTTATAGGCCAAAATTAGGAATTATTGATTTGATGACTAATTGATGAGCAGGTGGCCAACCCTTGACTTGGTGACAATCCTTATCTTCTATTGTCTGCCTAAAACATCATTGATGATGTTAAAATTAAAGTTACTTGAAAACATGAAAGTTCTAGGAAATTGTCCCAGCTTTCTTGTGTAAAAAATTCAGCTTATTTCGACTTTTAGAACTCCAGATATGGCCAAAATACTGAACAATGCTTGGGCTGGAGGACATATTTGGGATTCTTTGTTATTCCAATAATTTGGACTTGAAAATAGCCTTTTTAGATCTTGGGCTCCATATGAAAGTTGTAGGCCTATGTCTTACCTTCCTATCCATATAAAGCAGACCTAAATCTGAGATCTATAGCTCTAGATATGACCCACTTACCAAATAGTATTTCGGTTTAGATTGCACCGATATCTCTTTTCTAAGTTTGATCATCTCTTTGCCTTTGCAATTGAAGTTATTAAAGTCATCAATCAATCCTTTCATTTATGTGATAGGCCTACATTTAAAAAGGATATTTACCACAAATTAAATGTATCTTATATTATTAGATAGATTATTATAAAAATGTATTTTAGTTAAGGAGTTATTGATACTTCAAGTGCAAAATGATGATATAAAACCATGATAAAATGCACTTTTGAGTATTAATCACATCCCCCAATTAGCTTATTACTAGTCCCTAGTAATCAAAGCGTTAAAGTAGAAAAACAATTTGCAAATTCCACAAAGCAAGATATTCATCATTTAACTTTCATTACTCTATCCAGATAAACAAACTCTTGTTAGATTTATATACCTGCTCAATACCTCTTAACAAGATATTCATAAACCTTTCTTTTATGCTCAATGTATCAACACATAATTATAGGGCTTTTCTTGGAAGAAAATAAAATTTTTATTCTAATGTTTAAGGTTAACTTTCTTGGGTTGGGATTATTATTTTTATCTTTTTTTTAATATACATATAATTTAAAACACCATGCATCTTGAACTCATGTAATGAGCTTTCAGCTAATGACTCCCAGACCAGTTGGCCTTAGGGCATTAGATGTTAAGACACCCCTACGAGCTTAGTAACTCGGGTCGGAGATACTGATATGTAGATAGTGCAATATTTGATTCTTTTAAGCTTTTCTCCTCAACCCATGTAACAAGAGTTGGGCCAATAGCTCCCAAGTCAGTTGACTTTAGGGTATTAGGTGTTAAAACGTATTACAATTTTTTTTTTTAGCTACTACCCTCTCCTCCCAACTAAAACAAGACATTGTCCTCAATGTTTAAAGGTAAAAAGATAGAGTCTAGAAGATATCACCTGAAATAACGAATACTAACAAACCTGAAACACACTAAAAAAAAATATAAGAAACAACAAAACACAATATAAAACCAAAAGACACAAAGATTCACAAATGGAGGCTCAAATCCAATCTAAGCTTTTTACGGTGACACGACGAAAAGATTGATGTCTTCTCCCAAGTGCAGGAGTGTCGAAGTAATAAATAACCCGGCAAGACTGGAGTCGAACAACAGGGAGGTTATTGTACAAATTATAAATAACAATAATACAATAACAAAAACAATAATAATAATAACAGCAATAATAATAATAATAATAATAATAATAATAATACTAGTAGTAGTGGTGGTAGTAGTAGTAATAACAATAATAAAGAAGAATAAGAAGATAAGAACTTTGAGATGAAATATTAAAGTAAGGATTAAACAATGATAATAACAAATGTCAAGGTTAGAGGTTCCCCTAATGGTATGTCAAACAAATATAATATAAACTCTTATTATTCAATTGAAAACCACACATAAAGGAGGTTCCAATCAGATTATAAATTGTTAACATGATTACATTAGTCATCTTATTCGATTAATGCTAATACTTGTAAATTTCATCAAGCATTCATGATTATAACTTATGTTAACAACAAATCAAGTTCCTTTCATAGCTCAGGTGTCGGTTATACCATACAGTATGGGCTATGAAAGTGCCAAGCATTTGTTGTACCAAGTGTTATCAACATAAATCAAGATTAGTAATTTAACAAGCAAAGTATTAAAAAGTGAACAAGATAACAAATATAAAACATGTTAGTATCAAACATTAAAGTCCATATTAAGTTTACATTATACTTATTCTTACACCATTAGTGTAACCTTTTCACCTTGACATAATTAACTTAGCTAAACATAATGAAAGAAAGAAAAATAGATAAACAAAATAAGAACATAAAAGTTAACTAAGTAAAGGAAAGGAAATGAAAGGCATAAACATAATATTAATAGAAGCAAAGCATAAACATTACAAAAAATACAAAGAGCGAAAGGAAGAGCATGATCTTGATCTGGACACTAAGATGCCTAAATACATGGCAAATGCCTCCTTTTATAGGCCAAAATTGGGAACTATTGATTTGATGACTAATTAATGAGTAGATGGCCAACCCTTGACTTGGTGACAGTCCTTATCTTCTCTTATCTGCCCAAAACGTCATTGATGACATCAAAATTAGAGCCCTTAAAACATGAAAGTTCTAGGCAATTGTCTCAGCTTTCTTGTGTAAACAATTCAGTTCATTTTGACTTCAGATACTCCAGATTTGGGCTTCTTTGTTGTTGCAATAATTTGGACTTGAAAATGGCCTTTTTAGATCTTGAGCTCCACATGAAAGTTGTAGACCTATTTCTTACCTTTCCATCCATATAAAGTAGACCTAAATCTGAGATCTATAGCTCCAAATATGACCAAATTACCGAACAGTGTTCTGGTTTGGATTGCACCGACATCTCTTTTCTAAGTTTGATCATCTCTTTACCTTTGCAATTGAAGTTCTTAAAGTCATCAATCAATCCTTTCATTTATGTGATAGGCCTGCATTTAAAATGAACATTTACCACAAATTAAAGGTATCTTATATTATTAGATAAATTATTATAAAACGTACTTTAGTTAAGGAGTTATTGATACTTTAAGTGCAAAATGATGATATAAAACCATGATAAAAATGCACTTTTGATTACTAATCATATGACTTTCCTTAGTTGATCAATTTATGCGATTCATGGAAGGATCAATTACATGAACGAAAGATTGTAGTTGGTCAATCAATTGTTCAGCAGTAGTAGCAGAGATTATGATTTGTTGTGCAGAAGATGTTAGAAATTCTTGTTCCACTATTTGATCAAGAAAAGACAACAACTTATCATAATAACCATTAACATTTAACAAACCTATGGGTTTATGGTGAATGTGCAATTGGGCCCAAGAGGAAATATGAAATATCTCTTCCAATGTGCCTAGAACACCTGGTAAAGCAATGAAGGCATCAGCATGGTTAAACATTGCATTCATTCGAGCTAAGATTGTAGAGACCTGAAGTTCCTCTCCAATTGTTTTTCTAATAATATCCCCTTGCACTAAAGCTTGGGGGACGACCCCCAAAACTTGACTACCTCCTAAAAATATAGCTATTGACACACCTCCTATTAACCGAAGACTACCTCCCCCATATGCTAAATGAATCTTTCTCTCAGCTAGCACTTGACCAAGATGATTTGTTGATTCTAAAAACTCCTTTTCTTTTCCAGGACTAGATCCACCGAAAACACAAATATTTCTTATATGATGACCTGAGGAACTTGCCATTTCTACACGCTTCAATATTTGTTAAATGTATGGGTTGAGTAGAAATGAAAGGAAGGAAAAGAGGGTTTTATAGATGAGAAATTAGAAAGACAATCATACCACCTATATGTAGGCCAGCTAGAGTCTCACACACTCTCTCTCTCTTTATTTATTTATTTATTTACTTTTTAAAAAAAACATGTATATGTACAAGTAGTTGTGATTGTGGCTCACATCTTTCTTTGGTTTTTCATCCAAGAATGGTTTAAATGCCCTCTATGGGTCGGGGATAGGCTTCCCATCCAGTTTTCTAAAAAACTGGCAAACAAGGTCTTTTTTAGTCAGATTTCCAAGACTAAGTCGATCATGTTCTTTATGATATAGTGGCCATAAATCATGAATTGCACGATGCATGACTCCACTAGGATGCGTCTCAAGAGTCAATAGAAGGTTATCTAAAGACTCCTTACTCAGGTCATCTTTAATGAATTGTATTTTATCTTCATGGTTTATAGATATCATTCCTAAAGAACAACATTGTGTATTACAAGTCCATCTAGCACATCGATAACAAACTTTCAATCGTTTTGCATGATATTTCTTTGCAAAAGTGCTTTTACCTGTTCCAGGCATGTGTGAAATGAAGGAGTTAGAGGACTCACTTGATAATCGGACTTTTGCTTCAATCAACCAGCGAATATCTTCAGGAATTCCATGATTCATTAACAATCTCAATCTTGCACATCTAGCACGGTAAATTTTTGTAATCGCATTCTGAGGCAGAGTGGGAAAATACTCATTGTCAGGAATGCATCTTCGAAATATTTGATCAGGATAATATTTGAATAAATAAGGGTCATCCCAATAAAAGTTCTTCACTTCATCCAAGAACTTTTTTTTATCTTGGATACTCTAATGAGCTGGCAATTATCCTGAAACAAGAAAATTGACAATATTAGCAAATTAAGTTTGGGAGAGATTATTACCCAAAAAGTTTCATTCTCTCCCAAAAATGAGAATTTGAGATTTGAAGGCAATGACTTTAAATCAGGTTTGGGTGGTTGAACACTTGAAGGTATGGATTTAATTAATTGTGGTGGCAATTCCTCAATTTGTGGCCTCCAATTACTTGTCTTTGATTCTTCCTGAAAATAAATCATTTGCAAATCATCAGATTCATCAATCTCAATTTCACTAGAAGTGATTGGAAATTGATCATAAATTAATTTTTCAATAAAGTCCACTTCCTGTAAATCATTATCATCTCTAGGTTGCTTGCAAATGTTGAAAATATTTATTTTCAATGTCATGTTTTCAAATGATAGTTTCATCAGTCCATTCCTACAATTAATCAACGCATTATAAGTTGCAAGAAATTGACGTCCTAAAATAACAGGAAATGAATTACATCCTTCAACAAGTTGTGTGTCCAAGACAACAAAATCCACAGGATAAATGAATTTATCGACTGTACTAACACATATTCAATTATTCCTCTAGGCACTTTTACAGATCTATCGGCAAGCAAAAGAGTTATAGAAGTTGGTTTTAACTCACCTAGATTGAGACTCTAAAAAACTGAATATGAAAATAAATTGACACTAGCACCAAGATCAAGTAAGACTCTTTCAATTTTATGCTCTCCAATAAAGCAAGAAATTGTAAGACAACCAGGGTCTTTATATTTCAAAGCATTATTGTTCTGAAGAACGACACTTACTTGTTCGGCTAGAAAGGCTTTCTTTTTCATATTCAGTTTCCTCTTCACAGTGCATAGATCTTTAAAAAATTTAGCATAGAAAGGAATCTGTTTAATAGTGATTAGTACTCAAAAGTGCATTTTTATCATGGTTTTAT
>SRLM01002089.1:0-23081 GCA_015708895.1 Populus ilicifolia | reverse complement strand
ATACTTATTCTTACACCATTAGTGTAACTTTTTCACCTTGACATAATAAACTTAGCTAGACATAATGAAAGAAAGAAAAATGGATAAACAAAATAAGAACATAAATAAGATAAAAGCTAACTAAGTAAAGGAAAGGAAATGAAAGGCATAAACTTGATATTAATGAAAACAAAGCATAAACATTGCAAAGAATATAAAGAGAGAAAACAATAGCATGATCTTGATCTGGACACCAAGATGCCTAAATGCATGGCAAATGCCTCCTTTTATAGGCCAAAATTGGGAACTATTGATTTGATGACTAATTAATGAGTAGGTGGCCCACCCTTAACTTGGTAACAATCTTTATCTTCTTTTGTTTGCCCATACGTCATTGATGAAGTCAAAATTAGAGCCACATGAAAACATGAAAATTCTAGGAAATTATCTCAACTTTCTTGTGTAAAACATTCAGCTCATTTCGACTTTTAGAACTCCATATATGGTCAAAATACTAAACAGTGCTCGGGCTGGAGGACAGATTCAGGCTTCTTTGTTGTTGCAATAATTTGGACTTGAAAATGGCCTTTTTAGATCTTGGGCTCCATATGAAAGTTGTAGGTCTATGTTTTACCTTGCTCCATATGAAAGTTGTAGGCTTATGTTTTACCTTTCCATCCATATAAAGTACACCTAAATCTAAGATCTATAGCTCCAGATATGACCCAATTACAGAAACAGTGTTCCGGTTTGGATTGCACCGACATCTCTTTTCTAAGTTTAATCATCTCTTTGCCTTTGCAATTGAAGTTCTTAAAGTTATCAATCAATCCTTTCATTTATCTGATAGGCCTGTATTTAAAATGGACATTTACCATAAATTAAAGGTATCTTATATTATTAGATAGATTATTATAAAACGTACTTTAGTTAAGGAGTTGTTGATACTTCAAGTGCAAAATGATGATATAAAACTATGATAAAAATGCACTTTTAAGTACTAATCACTATACTTGTTTGACATACCATTAGTGAATCCTCTAACCTTGACATTGTTTGTTATCATTATTTAATCTTTACGTTAATTTTCCATCTCAAAATTCTCATCAATTTTTCTTTTTCTTTTTCTTCTTTTTCTTTTTCTTTATTATTGTTATTATTATTATTATTATTATTACTACTACTACTACTAGTATTATTAGTATTATTATTTCCTACTATTATTATTGTTGTTGTTATTGTTACTATTATTGTTGTTTATAATTTGTACAATTAACCTCCCTGTGGTTCGACCCCGGTCTTGTCGGGTTATTTATTACTTCGACACTCCTACACTTAGGAGAAGACATCAATCTTTTTATCGTGTCAATGTGCCAGATGGACTTTTAATGCACAAAATCATTCTTTAGGAATGATATCTATAAACTATAAAGATAAAATACAATTCATTAAGGATGACCTGAATAAAAAGTTTTTAGATAATCCTCTATTAACTCTTAAGACGCATCCTAGTGGAGATGTGCATCGTGCAATTCATGATTTATGGCCATATTTTTATAAAGAACATGATCGACTTAGTCTTTGGAATCTAACTAAAAAAGACCATGTTTACTAGTTTTTAAGAAAACTAGATGGGAAGCTATCCCTGACCCATAAAGGGCGTTTAAGCCGTTCTTGGATGTAAAACTAAGGGAAGATATGAGTCACAATCACAACTACCTATACATACACATACTTTTTCAAAAATAAATAAATGAAGAGAAAGTGTGTGTGAGACTCTAGCTAGCCTATAGATAGGTGGTATGATTGCCTTTCTAATTTCTCATCTATGAAATCCTCTCTCCCTTCCTTTCATTTCTACTCAACCTATACATTCAACAAATATAGAAGTGTGTAGAAATAGCAAGTTCCTCAAGTCCTCATATAAGAAATATTTGTGTTTTTGGTGGATCTAGTCCTAAGAAAGAAAAAGAGTTTTTAGAATCAGCAAATCATCTTGATCAGGTATTAGCTAAGAGAAAGATTCATTTAGTGTATAGGGAAAACAGTCTTGTGTTAATAGGAGGTGTGTCAATAGCTGCATGTTTAGGAGGTAGTCAAGTTTTGGGAGTCGTCCATAAAGCTTTAGCACAAGAAGATATCATTGGAAAAATAATTTGAGAGAAACTACAGGTCTCTACAATATCTGCTTGAATGAATGCAATGTTTAACCATATTGATGTCTTCATTACCTTACTAGGTGTTCTAGGCATATTGGAAGAGATCTTTCATATTTTTTCTTGGGCTCAACTGCATATTCACCATAAACCCATAAGTTTGTTAAATATTAATAGTTATTATGATAACTTATTGTCTTTTCTTGATCATGCTGTGGAACAAGAATTTCTAACATCTTCTACACGACAAATCATAATATTTGTTGCTACTGCTAAATAATTGATTGACCAACTACAATGTTTCATTCCTGTAATTGATCCCTGCATGAGTCGCATAAATTGGTCATCTAAGAAAAGCCATAAAAAACTTAGATTGGATTTGAGTCTTCATTTGTTAATTTTATATCTTTTGGTTTTATTAATGTGTTTTGTTATTTCTTATATTTGTTTAAGTGTGTTTCAGGTTTGTAACTGTTTTTTATTTTAGGTGATGTCTTCTATACTCTATCTTTCTACCTTAGAACATTGAGAACAATGTCTCGTTTCGGTTAGGAGAAGACGGTAGTAGTTGACAAAAAAAATTACTAACTGTGTTTTCTATTTTATAAAACATGTGCAAAATTATTGTTATTAGAATGGCAGATTAAAGGAGCTCTTTTGTTAAAGTGACTCTTAAAACGCATTTTAGTAACCATTCTTAATAAGGTCTATCATAATACTTCTTGAAATATTCAAGTTTGCAAACTCTCACATTGTTATCACTTAATTTTACTCATATACTCATTTAACATGTATTCTTAAGCCTTAATTTTCACAAACACACACTTTAACATATGAGTGTAGGTTACACATTGAATTATTACATTATTTATGTTCTTTTGTTCAAGGTAACAAGTGAGAGAAAGGGATAGTATATAATTTGAAAAAAGAAAAAAAAACAAAAAAAAATGATGATAATAAAAATATAAATAAGTTTGGTTTTGTAGCCTCTCTAACCTAAGTAACTAAGCTCGAAGGGGTGTTTTAATACCTAATACCCTAAACTTAACTAATTTAAGAGCTATTGGATTAATACTTATTACATGGGTTGAGGAGAAAAGCTTAAGAAAATCAAACATTGCACTATCTATATATTAGTATCGGAAACCCGAGTTACTAAGCTCGTAAGGGTGTCTCAACACCTAATGCCCTAAGACTAACTAGTCTGGAAGTTATTAGCCAAAAGATCGTTACATGGGTTAAAGATACATAATGTTTTAACTTAGATGTATATATATTAAAAAAAATAAGAATAATAATAATAATAATCCCAAGTTAACCTTAAAAATTAGAATAAAAATTTTGATTTTCTTCCAAGAAAAGCCCCATAACTATGTGTTGATATATTGAGTACAAAAAAAAAATTTATTAATATCTTGTTTAAGAGGTATTGAGCAGATATATAAATTTAATGAGAATTTATTTATCTAGATAGATTAATGGAAGTTGAATGATGAATACCTTGCTTTGTAAAATTTGCAAATTGTTTTTTTATTTTAACACTTTGATTACTAGGAACTAGTAATAAGCTAGTTGAGGTATATGATTAATACTTAAAAGAGCATTTTTATCAATGTTTTATATCATTATTTTGCACTTAAAGTATCAATAACTCCTTAACTAAAACATGTTTTATAATAACATATCTAATAATATAAGATACCTTTAATTTATGATAAATATTCATTTTAAATTCAGATTTATCACATATGTGAAAGGATTGATTGATGAATTTAAGAACTGAAATTGAAAGGACAAAGACATGGCCAAACTTAAAAAAGAAATGTCAATGCAATCCAAATCTAAACACTGTTCGATAATTGAGTCATATTTGGAGTTATAGATCTCAGATTTAGGTCTACTTTATATGAATGGAAAGGTAAGACACAGGCCTCCAACTTTCATATAGAGCTTAAGATTTAAAAAGACCATTTTTAAGTCTAAATTGTAGCAACAACAAAGAAGTTTGAATCTGTCCTCTAGCCTATACAGTGTTTGGCCTATATCTAGAGTTCTAAAAGCCCAAATGACTTCATTTTCTTTCTGAAAAGCTGAGATAATTTCCTACAACTTTTATGTTTTTAAGTGTTCTAATTTTGACATTATCAATGATGTTTTTGGCAAACAAGAGAAGATAAAAATTATCACCAAGTCAAGAGTTGGCTACCCACTAATCAATTAGTCATCAAATCGATAGTTTCTAATTTTGGCCTATAAAAAGAGGTATTTGCCATGTATTTAGACATCTTGATCTTTAGATCAAGATCATATTTTTGCTTTCTCTCTTCGTATTTTTAAGTTTTATTTTCATTAATATCTTATTTAGGCTTTTCATTTCTTTTCCTTTACTTAGTTAACTTTTATCTTATTTATGTTCTTACTTTGTTTATTTATTTTTCTTTCTCTCATTATGTTTAGTTAAGTTTATTATGTCAAGGTAAAAAGGTTACACTAATGGTGTAAGAATAAGTTTAGTGTTACCTCAATATGGACTTTAATGTTTGATACTAACATATTTTGTATTTGTTATCTTGTTCACTCTTTAATACTTTGCTTGTTAAATGACTAATTTAGATTTATGTTGTATAACACTCGGTACATCAAATGCTTGGCACTTTTATAGCTCATACTGTATGGTATAACCGATTTATTGTTAACATAAGTTATAATCATGAATGCCTGACGAGATTTACAAGTGTTAGCATTAATCGAATAAGATGACTAATGTAATCATGTTAAAAATTTGTAATCTAATTGCAACCTCATTTATGTGTAGTTTCCAATTGAATAATAAGAGTTTATACTATACTTGTTTGACATACTATTAGTGGATCATCTAACTTTGACATTTATTGTTATCATTATTTAATCCTTACGTTAATCTTTCATCTCAAAATTCTCATCAACTTTTTCTTCTTCTTCTTTTTCTTATTTATTATGATTACTACTACTAATACTATTGTTGTTATTGTTGTTGTTGTTGTTGTCGTTGTTATCGTTGTTGTATTATTATTATCCATAATTTATACAATTAACCTCCCTATAGTTCGACATCAGTTTTACCAGGTTATTTATTACTTTAACACTCCTGCACTTAGTAGAAGACATTAATTTTTTTGTCGTGTTAGCCATAATAATTTTTTAAAAAAAAATATTATTTCTTAGTTGAAAATTTCACTATTAAATACAAGATTTGCAATTATTCTATAATGGTTGATGGTTAGATTATGATTGAAAAAGAAGTATGAGAGGTGATTATGTTCTCTAGAAGCACACCATAGCACCGTTATATGGCCCTAACTATAGCAAGAGGGTCATGTTATTGTCATTTAGCATTCAACATCAAGTACCTAACATTCAAAAAGTGGATAAAGAAAAATGGACCCAACTATAGTGTACATAGAGGTTACATATTTGGATCTAGGATGCACCAATACATTGAATGCCAAGTCTAATCATGTATTAGTTAAATAATAAGGTTAGTTAAGTCAACTAGATTATCTTTGAGGTTATACTAGTTAGGCCAACTAGGATTCCTTGAAGGTTATGCTAGTGAGGATAATTAGGTTACCTTAAAGGTCAAGCAAATTAAATCCACCAAGTTACTTAATATCTGGATCTATAGTGAGTAATTATTTAGGCATATGATGCCTAGATGGGATAGTTGACTCACTAGGTGTTGGTTTGTAATATGTTTTGCCTTGCATTTAATGTCAAACCTATATAAAGGTCAAGGTAAAACATAGACCCAATCATAAATCCCATTCAAAAACCAATCTCGGGTCTAATGTTGGTGTTTATAAGCTAGGCCAAGAAGTGGGGATGCTAAAGCTTGGATATATTAGTAGCCTTCCTAAGTCATTATATTTAGGATAATGCAAAGACTTGAATTTATACCCAGATGCAAAACCTTGACTCTAAACACAAATATGTTGCTTCATTTCTTGGTTTTTTATTATAATAGAATCATATATGTGAATTTTAAAGGTCAATATGTAATATGTAAAGAGAAAGACAAAAGGTTTATAACTTAAATTTTAAAATTCAAAACTGATAAATAAGGTGTTGTCATATTCAAGTTAGTAAAACATGTAATTATAGGTAAAATGTCACATTTTATGGTATACAAGGGTATATAAACCTGCTACTACCCTTACTCTTATCACTTTTCATAAATTTAAAACTACCTTTATCGTGTTTTCTTTTTCTAAGCCTACGTGATTTAGAAGAGAGAGAAACCATTATGTAAAGGTCATGAAACAAGTATTAGAACACAATAAAATTCCAATAAACCACCCCAAAATGGGTAGAGAAATTTGTTGCATTTCTTTATTAACCTTTATAGAGGAGTTTGAAAGCAATTATAGGTTATGAATAAGGCATTTTAAGGAGTTCCAAAGTGCTTTGACTAGAACCCAACACATGTACTCTGTTAAAGTTATCTTCTTTCTTCATTTCTCTAGAGAATTTAATTATGATAGAATTTAATTATGATAGACTTATCTAGAAAGGTTAGAGTGTTTAATGCTACCTTGAGTAGGGGTACACTTGAACTTTTTAGATTTCAAACTAAAAAAACTCAAAAAAAGGTTAGGAACCCTTCTTTATAGATTAAATATCTTACTAGAGTTATTAGATAACTTAAAGATGAATTAAAAGACAACTACCCTAGCATAGTCATTGTATGCCAATATTTAGTTAAAAAAGGATATACAATTAAAATGTCTTTCTAGAAAAAGATAAAATCCTCGAATAACATAAAAAAAATCTTACATTAGATTAAAAATTATTATATCATTCCATATATTTATATATGGGTACAAATCTTCTTTGTCTTTATGCATTTGTCTTGATTTGCATAAAGCTTATTCTTCCACTATAAAATCATGCAAGTCTAGATGGCTTAAGATACCTAGGCTTTTTAAGAACCCTATATATTCAAATCTAAATCAAACCAACATGTTTGAATCATGTTTAAATATATTTTTAAAGAATAAATGATATTTTGTTTGTTTTATAAAAAAACAAATAGCATAAACTATTATCTAGAATTTAACCACCATTAAGATGGTAAAAATACTAAGAGTGAGGAATTTTTAGTTTAAAAATATGTTAATTAGACCATAGAAAGATTTAATTGAGAAAAAAAGGGTCATGTACCTATTCATATAAAAATACGAAAATTTACCTCTCCCAAGGTAATCATTGAAGATAACGTGATGAAAAATTCATCAAGGGAGGCCAGACTATCCAAGATAAAATTCTGTTGGCTTCTGCACATGTTTTAATGAAAAATTGACATTGCCCAAGGAGAACTCTGAGGCCATTATAAGAGTCAATCCTCCAAGGAGTTTAATTTCATCACTTGAATTAATTCACCAACATTTCACAATAATTCATGACACGTCACACTTTCTGCAGTCCGTTGTTTAGCTCATTCTCACCACTAGATTGGTACCTACGAACTCCAAGAGTCTTGTAATCCCATACAATTTCAGATATCTCATCTTGCGGCAGACTCAAACCTTGACGCTTTATTGATCTATGCAATTCACAGAAGAATTTGGGGTCTTGTAATCTGATATACTCGTGCAAAACCTGCTCATGATCTGGAATCCAATTCCTTGGAAATGGAGTATAATCACAAGTAGGAATCAAAGACATATGGGAGAACTGAACACCTTCAATTGCATCAACAAGTCCCATTCTCAACAGATCAGAGTATTCAGGAGCAGAATTGTTACTATTCTCTCTCAATGGCCGACTAAGATCACGTAAAGCAATCTTGTAAACCTTTGCACGTGATTTTAGTCTATACCTAGCAGCATAAAGTTTAGCCAACGAGCTACGAATCACATAGGCACAAAACGCAACAACTTTCTTTCGATTATCAGCGTATCTATACCAATCTGCCATAGTCTCGAGAAACTTATTCATTTGTGCATTAGTATGGGCTTGACCTGAGTAAAGCATTGGAGTACAAGGCAACGGCTCAGGATCCTTGTCACCCTTGACAAACTTAAGCCTCCTAAATTGGCGAATGCATTGCTGCAAACAAGCAGTAACTGAAAGTAGAGTCCCCACACCCTTTTCACTCACGATTTTGCCTCCACTCCCTGTATAACGAAGCGTAGGATATATCACTCTGCGACAAATTATATGATCCAAGAATTGAATTCCCCTAGTAATGTGCTCAATATCAATTTTTGAATTATCCAGCCTGATACCAAACTTCCTCTCGCAGAACTCAATAATTTCCTTACGAATTTGCACTGCATCTTCTCTAGGCCCTCGAACGCCTATCAAGAAATGACCCCCATATCGAATGTATTCCATTTTCCTAGTCTTCTCTTTTCCACTAGATGGAACAAACTCTGGCCAAGAAGGGTTATGACACCTATCATCAATCGAATGTTTCCATATAGAATCACGCTTATTTGGCCTGAAGAACTCAACAATCTTCTCCTCCATCATTTGATCCAATTCATTAAGACACACATTAGCAAGCAACGGACTCAAAACCCCACAATAACCATAAGTGGGTATCTTTGCCGCCTCCTCAGGAGCAAAATCAAAGAAAGTTCTCAACCAATAAGGGTCAGGTTTTGGCTCATTCTCATTCAAAATCTTCTTCTTCGTAGATTTCCTCTTTTTCTTGATCCTCGACTCTTCACCATAATTGCCCATTTCTCGAATCCTAACTGGCGATTTAAGCGCGTTTTTTATCAAATTCAACACTTTCTTATCTCTAACAACTTTTTCAACACATCCCATTACAACATCAGCGTCAATGTCATCTAGTATCTCACTCAAATCACCCCTCAAAAACCATAAATACCCAGCAAAATTACTCCTTATGGTCCTAATTACCGTGTGTGCATTCCTCCCGGGCCTAAACGCGTGAGACTTCCTCGAAAACCGTGCTTCAAAAATAGGTTCAAGCACCATCAGAAGCGTCTCCTGAACAACCCGGTCTTGGAAGCACGGATCATCAGATTCCATCATTGCACTGAGCTTTCTCTTGGAAACCAGTTTGGTAGAAGGCTTATCATTGGGGCTGCGAAGGATCTGGTGGGCTTTGTCGTTCCATTTGAAGCGGTTGTGAATGACAGCAGTTTGAAGTGAGAAAAGGCAATGGAGAGCATGGGAGGGAAGTGCGTTTCGAGGAGGGAACTTGCCAGTGACGTGAGCGCAGGAACGTTGGTAAGCGAGGGTCCAGAGGTCGAGCTTGGAGAGGAAACCAGTGAGGTTAGAGAAAGTAAAGTTTGATGGTGAAGAGAAGGATTTGACCCAGATAGAAGTGCAGATATCTATTGGGTCTTCTTTGAGGACAGAATATGGGTCTTGGTGAGAGGAGGAGGAAGAGAAAGTGCGAAACAAAGAGTGGGATTTAATGAAGGGAAGCTGTTTGAAGTTTTGTCTCAATGACATTGCTTTGGTATATGGATTTAATGAAAGAGAGAGCGAGGGAAATAGGGATAAGGACTGGGGTTGATGAGATGGTGGTTGTGGCACTGATGGTGTTTGATTTTTGTTCTCAATGACATTTCCCGTGCGGTCGTGTTGGAGATGAAAACTTGGCGGGTTGAATAGCTATTTGGGGTCTGTCGCTTTGACTCTCTGGCAGACGCAGGCAATATCCTCCTCCTTTGCAGGTCATGGAGTAATAGTAGTTATTTTTTGCAAGTCCATCCACCCATTGGTAAGGAAGGGTGCGCAAATCCGAACCCAGCAAAAAAACACAACCAAGACAGAAAACCAAACGAACACTCACTCTTGAATTTTCTTGAATAAAAATATTGTTTTAAAATTTTTTATCCTTTTCAAAGTAAAAATTGAAGGATAAAAGAAGAATTAGATTATTTTTTTTCCATTAGAATAAAAACTAAAATAATTAAAATCTAATTCAAATGGAGAAAAAAAAATCTAATTCTTCTTTTATCCTTCAATTTTTACTTTCAAAAAATAATAAAATAATTAAAATTTTAAAAAAATATTTTTACTCAATAATATGAAAAAGTGATTACAAAGAAACTGATACTGAATATTAATATTTATGCATACCATTAACTTTTTTTATAAATTTTTATTTGATTGAGTTTGGTTTGTTTAGAAAAAATAAAAACTAAAAACCAAATAGAACAATCATTTGAATTTATCAACAAATATATAAGATAATTACATTAATTTTGTATATCAACTTATTATTTAATAGGATAAAAAATCAACTTACTTTTTTTAAGGATAATAAAAATAGCTAAATGCACATACTCCATGTAATTATTAAAAACAACTAAAGGGAATGGTCATGTAAACAATAAACCAAGTTAATATATTATTTTAATTATTTTATCATCTATCGTGTCTTATAGCATAGTAGTTAACACGTGCGAGAATAGAGTTTACATGTTGAATTTTGTGTTGAATTATCTGTTAAAGCAAATTAACTAAAAACTTATAAACTAAAATAACACGGTGTTTTAATGGACTCTTTGTCTAAAGTATTATTTATTGAAATGGTATTTTATTTTCTTTTTTCTTTTTTTTAATTTTTTTTAAATTTTATTTTTTAATATTAAATTTTTTTCTATTTAATTATTATTCTCTCATAATACGAATCTCAAGTTTGATAATCAACCTAATCTGATAGATTAATCTCATTGACTCAAATTTTTTAATTAATTTTTTTAATATTGATTTAATTGAAAATTAAACTTAATGTTTTATTTTTTTACTTTTTAATTAGATTATCATGATCTCATGAAACAAAAATAATACTTAATAGACTAACCTAAGTTAACTAGGATTTTTTTGTGTTTTTTATTTATTTTATTTTATTAATTTTATCATTTAACATAGAAACGGTTGAGAATTAAGTTTTATAATTTATTTTGATTTGTTTTTTTATGAAAATATCTTGATTTTAAAATTAAGGTCATGGTTTCAGCATTTTAACCTCGTTTAAATCATGTTATTTTTTTAAAAAAGTTATATTGGTTCTATTATCTTAATCACATATCTTTCAATATTGAACTTACTTTTTACTAGGTTGTCTCTATTTTATAACCTAGATCACGAGTTAACCTAATCAACTCAATTTTTTCTCTTTTCTTAATTGACCCCTCATTTTATCAATTAATATTATATTTAATTAAGAATTAGTTTTTATGATTTATTCTAATTTGTTTTTCATTAAGTTATCACGATCTTATAACTCGATAATAGTTCTTAATGATGGACTCGGGTTAATTTGGCTTTTTTAATTTATTTTTTAATTGTAATTTTTAGAATTTTTATTGTTCAACATTAGTTTTGATATTAATGATTGAGAATTGATCTTTATAATTTGCTTTGACTTTCTTTTTATGAGATTATTTCTATTTTAAGATAAAAGTCATGGATGTGACAGGTTAGCCCAAATTAAATCAAGTAATTTTTTTATTTTTTTCTAAAAGATCATGTTAGTCTAATGACCTAGGTCATGAGTTTGATTGATTGACATAAGTTGTTTTTTTTATATTTTTTTTAATTTTATCCTTTAATATTGGACTGGTTAGGCATTGAAATTTATAAATAATTTCAATTTATTTTTCATGGGGTTATCTCAGTCTTATGATCTAAGTTATAAGTTTGACATGTTAATATAAATCATTTTTTATGTCTTTTTTAATTGATATTTTTCAATTTTATTCTTCAATTATGCTTAATACCAAGTTGTTAAAGATCAATCAAATATATTGTTATTCTAATATTAAAAAAAATATCATCTTTAAATTTTGTTTAGTCAAAATTTATTTTTATATGTTATATGAGTTTTGTTTTAACTAGGAAAATTAACTAGGTCATATAGAATAAATAATCATATAATTTAATTTTTTTTAACTAAAACAATTAATTATATTTAAATATTCTTTTATAATTTAAAAAATAACTTGAGTTATAGCATGGAGCAGGTCAATCATCTACCACTGTATTGAAAGAGAATGTAGAGTAAAATGCTAATTTTATTTGTCTCCATTAACAGTAGAATTAAAACAAAAACAAAAGATGAAATGTTAAGGCCATGTTTGTTTCTTGAAAAATAGTTTTTGAAAAATTATTTTTCAAAATTTCTTGTGTTTATTTGCCATTAGAAAAGTTGGTCAATAAAAAATATTTTCCGGTCAACAAAAAATATTTTCCAGTAAATAAAAAACACTTTCTGATCAACGGAAACACTTCCTGATCAACAAAAAATATTTTTCAGTAAAAATAAATTTGGCTTAATTTTCAGGAAAGTGTTTTTCTTTTTAGCTGTATTTGTTTTTCAGAAAGTGGTTTTCGGGAAAATATTTTCCAAACGTTTTTATGTTTGTTTTCCAGAAAGTGATTTTTGAGAAATCATTTTTCAAACTTTATTGTGTTTGTTTGCTGTTAAGAAAGTTGGTAAATGAAAAATACTTTCCAGTAAAAGTAAAATTTGATTTGATTTTAAGAAAAGTATTTTCCTGAAAAATTTGGGAGAAAAACATTTTCTGGAAGTTGTGAAAAATTTAAAAATGTAATTATTTCTTGATTATATCAAATTTGTTCCTCAAACTTTTAATTGCTATATATATTTTGTTTTGAATACTTATTTTTTAATTTTATTTTTTAAAATTTAATTTTTATATTAACTTTAATCCTTATTTTTATAATTGTTATTTACTTTTCTCCTATTATTTTTTTTATTGAAATTTTTTATCTATCAAATTTGATCCTCATTATTTTGATTGTTACTTATTTTATTTGAAATACTTTATAAAATGTTAATTATTATTATTTTAATTTCTTCATCTTTTTTTTTTAGATTTGATCTTTATTATTTTGATTATTATTTATTTTATTTGAGATAATTTATCAATTATTTTTTTTAATTTTATTATTATTAAAAATTTTAATTTGAAAGATTTATTTCTTATTATTTTAATAAACTTAAGAAAAATAAAATATTAATAAATTATTTTTCAGTTTATTTTTCATAATATAACCAAATACCAGAAAATATTTTTCAGTTTATTTTTCATAATACTACCCAATATCAAAAAATAATTTACTTTTTAAAAATTTATTTGTTTGAAATTCACTTTTTAAAATTTTATTTTTTCTAAAATTTACTTAAAAAAAAAACAACTTTTTTATGAATAAACAAAACCTAAACAGTAAACCCACAACAACAATCAAATAGTAGCAGTGCAAGAAAAGCTGGTTTGCCACTCGCTGGTTGTGATAAAAGGAGCACGCGCTGCTGATTGTTACATTTGAGACGAAGTTGTCTCTTCTTGCTTGGCCTTGCTTGCTTGAGAGGTCATGATGGAGCATTAACGAAGCCCCAACTTGCTCGTATGAGATTATGGCTATTTGTACTAATGGATTGGACTGTCACTGTTTACATTTGTTTTGGGTTTCAATTTCTTTTTATTTGAGTTGCTGTGTGCTTAGGTAGCTTTCGATTGGTGATCCATTATAATTTCGTTTCACCTCTACTCTCTGATAATTTTGTACTATTTTTTAGTTTTTTTATTCCCATTTAATTGTCCTACTAATGCCACGTAAACTTATTCAATTAATTTTTTAATTGAATTAATAAGACCTCCCACATTATGCCAATTTGATAATTTCAACCTTGATCTTTTAATTCTTTCAATAAACTAATTTTAAGTTTAATTACATCCTTGAAAAATTCATTTTGTCCAAGAAAGGTCTAAAAGAGTTTTGCCCGTTCAACTTGGGAAATATTTTTGGGTTTTTTTAAATTCTTTTGAAAGTTTTTTTTTATATTTTTGAAAGATAAATTAGGATAAAATTGGGTTATAATACATTACATAAAATAATTTGGTAATCTTAAGTTTATTTATAACTTACACAACTACAATGAAGATCTTTTCGCAAATATAAGTGACTTCTTGATATCAATTCTCATATGGGTAACACTACTAGATTACACAATTTTATCAGCAAATATAATCTATCGGTGTAAGATTCAAACTCTGTTGGTAAGTTTTTCACCGACTAAATTACAGAAAGAAAGTGTCCATTGGCATCCCTTTCATCGGTAATATCATATTTCGTTGCAAAGTTTTTCAGTAAAAAAAATATTGCCGATGGTTTTACAAAAAAAAAAGTGTGCCAAAAAAATTCCAGCTGGAAATATGTCAATGAATTTATTCCATCAGTAATAGTGGCATATCTAGTAAATATTTTTCAGCTCTTAGTAAAATGCTGACAGACACGCTCTGTCTCCAAAGCTGTCGGTGAGTGTGGCATTTCCACCTCTCTGTGAAATGCTGATAGATAATATATGTCTGTAAAGTTATCTGTGACTGTGGTATTTCCAGTAGCTCTCTATAAAATGTCGATGGATGTATTTCATCCGTAAATCCATCGATGTGCATTTTTAATTTTTTTTTAAAATTATTTAGAATAAATAATATAAAATTATATAAATTAATAGTTAAAAAATCAATTATGCAAATAAAATTTTATAAAACATCAAAAATAAAAAAATAAAGTTAAATAATATTCATTAGAAATTGAATGTGTTTCCAAAAACAATATTAAATTATTATAAGGTCGAAGTTAGAGAAGGAGGCCGGTTGTTCTTGGAACCATATGGGCAAAAAAGGAATGCACATGTATAACTACTCTGTGATGTAAAGTTCATGATCATTTGATGAAGTTGTTTATAATTCCCGAGAGTTGCTTGTATTTCACTATAAAATGAGTCGTGTGTTGCTATAAGGTCACAAACTCTTTAGATTGAGTGCTTGATACTGATTGGGCGCTCCCAACGGTTAAAACATTACGAGCTGCACCCAAGTTCTTAGCTATAATGTTGGAGAGCTTATATGTCTTATTTTTATCGGGTCTACGGGATGATTCTACCTCTATCCATAAATCCGAATTGAAATTCAAATGGGTTGAAGGATCATCCCCATGTCTCTCCCTCAACCGACTATTATAGATCTCTTAAAAATAAAAAAATCATTATATTCAATTCAATAAAAATAATAACTTACAAAATAAAATAGTTGAACAAATATACCATAAAATGTTGAGTGTGGTTGTCAATGAATTGTTGCACTCTTTTTTGGCGGTCTTGACTTTGCACATGTGTCTTTACAAATAACTCCATTTGACTTGGCTCACGTACAAGAGATGTAGCGTATAAGAAAAACATTAATTAAGTAACAACAAATTATTTAATAATATATTTTATTTAAATTAATCTTATTATCTGTTTCACATATGTAGCAAACAAAACAGAGTTGTTAGTGTGCGTTGTCAGCGAACCATGCATTTGCTAATTTTGTTGCCAGTACTGGATTATGAGTATTGTGTGAACCATTCAGACATCACATGCTGGGATATGTAGCAGTTTGAAATCCCTTTAAACCATCGTGTCGTTCTAGGTTTGAAGACCTTTATTTTTTTTTTGTATTTCATACCAAAAATCATGCAATCTACTTCCATAGTGACAAATTAGATTTTAAAACATAATTGTTTTTCAAAAAATATAGTATTGTTCTCAATGTTACCTAGTAGCTGTGTGATTTTCCCACACCCTCTTCACAACATTCTCATACACACTATCTTAGTCAAATTTATGTTGTATATAAGTAATTTATTTAAAATAAAATAATAATTTATTAACAATTATGTTAATAATATATTAAAAATAAGCTAGAAATTATAAATTAACATCAACCTCAAATTTGTCAAACTATGCATCGATATTCAATATCCATTCAAGATGTTTAGATACCTAACTTTATTGAAATAATAGAAACTCCATTAACAATTTAAATGCAGATGATATTATTTAAGAGACCTCAATGTTTGTGAACCTAAAATAAAATAAATTAATAAACTATTGATTAGTTGTTTATAAATTATGTTATAATAAAAAAAACCTAAAACCAAAACAAACTTACATTGAAAGGTCATCCTTCCACTATGCTTTATACTTGTGAGTGAATTGGTTTTGTTATAAAGGCACACCGCCTTTACTTTGTGAAACCGCATTGAAAAGACAGCATTGGTAAATGAAGCAACTGTTTCTTCTTAATTGGCATCTAAAGATATATCATCCTCATTGCTAGAAGAACTAGTTGCAACTCTATATGAGTGATGAGCTATTGATTTTGTGTTTACATGAATTGTATTTTATCTTCATATTTTATAGATATCATTCCTAAAAAATAATATTATGCATTACAAGTCCATCAGGCATATCAATGATAGATTTTTAGTTGTTTTGCGTGATGTTTCTTTGTAAAAATGCTTTTACTTGTCCTAAACATGTATGAAATGAAAGAATTGAAAAACTCAAAAGATAAGCCAACTTTTGCTTCAAATAGCCAACAAATATCTTCAGGAATTCTGTTGTTCACTAACAACATCAATCTTGCACACCTAGCTTGATAAATTTTTTTAATCATATTTTGAGGCAAAGTGAAAAAAATATTTTTTTTAATTTTTCAAGAGCAGTATCCATTTTTTAGATGAGAAGTGGAAAAGAGATGCAAAGAAAAGAGAAGGAAAAAAAATTGAACAAATAGATACACAAATATCAATTATCATGGGAAAACTAAAAGAACCGACTTAAGAGTCATGAAGTACTGTTATCCATCATTTGACCAGGGTTAGAGAAAGACTTGAAAACATTATCATTCTTTAGATTTTCGATATCACAGGCCCTATATGGATACACATGTTTCACAATAAAAGGATTGGTCTATCTTAATCATAGTTTTGCAGGAAATAAGTGAAGTCAAGAATTATAAAGCAAGACTTTTTGACCAATATCAACTTTTTGATAATTTTCACAAGTTTTGTAGAATGCATGTGAGTTTTTGAACATGGTTGGCCAGTAAAATACACTTTGTAAGATTTTTACAATTGTCTTTCTTGATGAGAAATGACCACCACATGCCTCAAAACGACAAAAATTAATGACACTACTTACCTCATTGTCAGGAATGCATCTTTCAAATATTTGATCAGGACAATATTTGAATAAGTAAGGGTCATCCTAATAAAAGTTGGTCATTTTATTCAAGAACTTTCCTTTATCTTGGGTACTCCAATGAGTTGGCAAATATCTTGAAGCAAGAAAATTGACAAATTTAGCAAACAAAAGCATTGATCTGAGAGAAAGTAAGGATTCATCAGGAAAATAATCATCAATTGGTGTGATGTTGGATGTCGAATCTATTGTCACTCTTGACAAAAGATCCGCATTAATATTTTTGATGCCTTTCTTATCCGTGATTTTATTCTAAGAATAAATTATTTGCAAATCTTCAGATTCATTAAACTTAATTTTACTTAATGTAGATTCAAGTTGATCATAAACTAATTCTTCAACAAGATTTGCTTCTTGTAAATCATTATCATCCCTAGGTTGCTTGTAAATGTAAAAAATATTCAACTCTAATGTCATGCTTCCAAATGATAGCTTTATCAATCCATTCCTACAATAAATTAATGCATTAGAAGTTGTGAGAAATAGGCATTCTAAAATAACAAGAAATGAATTACATGCTTTAATAGGTTATGTGTCCAAGACAATAAAATCCATAAAGTAAATGAATTTATCGACTTTCTTTAATAGGAAATCCCTAATATATGTGTTTAAGGCACTTTTATAAATCTATTAGCAAGTAAAAAAGTTACAAAAGTTAGTTTTCACTCACTTAGATTGTGTCCAAGACAAAAGTTAGTCTTATAATATGGAAGTAAATTCATACTAGCTCTAAAATCTAGTAAAACTCTTTTAATTTTATGTACTCTAATAAAGCAAGAAATTATAAGACAGCTAAGGTCTTTATATTTTAAAGCATTATTATTATGAAGAATAACACTTACTTGTTTTGCTAAAAAGACTTTCTTTTTCACATTCAGTTTTCTCTTTACAATGTATAGATCTTTCAAAATTTTAGTATAAGAAGGTACCTGTTTAATAACATCCAACAAATGTATATTGATCTTTACTTATTTGAAAGTTTCAAATATTTTAGAGTTATGATTGACTTTTTTTTGTTTGGTTATGACATGTGATTAATAATTAAAAGTGCATTTTTATCAACGTTTTATATCATCATTTTGCAATTGAAATATCAATAACTACTTAACTAAAGCATGTTTTATAATAACGTATCTAATAATATAAGATACCTTTAATTTGTGGTAAATATTCATTTTAAATGCAGGCTTATCATATAAATGAAAGGATTGATTGATGAATTTAAGAACTAAAATTGAAAGGACAAAGAGATGGCCAAACTTAGAAAAGAGATGCCCGTGCAGTCCAAACCAGAACACTGTTCGGTAATTAGGTTATATCTGGAGCTATAAATCTCCGATTTAGGTCTACTTTATATGGATGGAAAGGTAAGACATAGACCTACAAATTTCATATGAAGCTTAGGATCTAAAAAAGCGATTTTCAAGTCCAAATTGGAGTAAAAACAAAGAAGTTCGAATCTGTCCTCCAGCCTGAACAATATTTAGTATTTGGCCCATATTTGGAGTTGTAAAAGTCTAAATGATTTGAATTTTTTAAGATAGTTGAGATAACTTTTTACAACTTTCATGTTTTCAAGTGATTCTAATTTGGATATTATCAATGACTTTTTAGGAACTATTGATTGATGTCTTCTCCCAAGTTTTGAAGTAATAAATAACCCAGAAAGATCAGGGTCGAACCACAGGGAGATTAACTATATAATAATAATAATAATAATAATAATGTTGATGATGATAAAAAAAAAGTTAAAGAGGAATTTAAAATGTAAGATTAATATGAGAATTAAACAATGATAAAAAAAAATATTAAGGTTAGAGGATCAAATAATAATATTTCAAACAAGTATAGTATAAACTCCTTTTATTACTCTATTGGAAACCATACGCAAAGAAAATTCAATTGAATTATAAACGGTTAATATAATTACATTAGTTATCTTATTCGAATAATATTAATACTTGTAAATATTGTCATGTATTTATGAGTATAACTTATGTTAACAACAAATCAAGTTCTTTTGATAGCATAAGTATAGGTCATACCATATGGTTGGGCTATGAAAGTGCTAAGTATTTATTGTACCAAATTTTATACAGCATAAATCTAGATTAACCATTTAACAAGCAAAGTATTAAGAGTGAACAAGATAACAAATACAAAATATATTAGTATCAAATATTAAAGTCCACGTTGAGATTACATTATATATATTCTTACACCATTAGTGTAAACTTTTCACGTTGACATAATAAACTTAACTAAACATAAAAAAAAAGCATAAATAAATATGATAAGAACCTAAATAAGATATAAGTTAACTAAGTAAAGGAAAAAAAATGAAAAGTATAAATTAAGAGATTAATGAAAACAAAACATAAACATTACAAAAAAAAAACATGAATATGATCTTGATCTGAAAATCAAAATGTCTAAATGCATGACATATGTCTCCTTTTATGAGATAAAATTAGGAACTATTGATTTATTGACTAATTATTGACTAGGTAGCCACATCTTGACTTGGTGACAATCTTTATTTTTTTGTCTGAACAAATTGTCATTGCTAACATTAAAATTTAAATCGACTTGATTCATGAAAGTTCTAAAAAATGGTTTCAGCTTTCCAACAAAAATAAATTAAGGTCATTTAGACTTTTAAAAATCCAGATAGGAGTTGAGCGCTGAATAGTGTCAGGCTGGAGGATAGATTCAGATTTCTCTATTATTATTAAGATTTGGACTTCCAAATAATAGAATTGAGTCTTGCATTCCTATAAATGTTTAAGAATAATGTCCATGTCTTAGTTTTTTAACTATATAAGCCAAATTAAAATTGAAGATCTATAGCTCTAGATATGACCCAATGACTGAACATTGTTCCATTTTAGACTGAATTAACATCTCTTTTTTAAGATTCACCATTTCTTTCTCTTCTCAATTTCAGTAGTTGAACTCATCAACCAATCTTTTGATTTATATGATAGGCCTACATTTAACATGAATATTTACCATAAATTAAAGGTATCTTATAATACCAAACTTGTTATTATAAAACATGCTTTAGTTAATAAGTTATTGAAACTTCAAGAGCAAAATAGTGATATAAAACCTTAATAAAAATACACTTTTAAGTACTAATCACACCTCCCAACTAGCTTATTACTAGTCTATAGTAATCAAAGCATTAAAATAGAAAAACCAATTTGCAAGTTCCATAAAGCAAGACATTCATCATTTAACTTTCATTAATCTATTTAGATAAATAAACTTTTATTAAATTTATATATTTGCTGAATATCTCTTTACCAAGATATTAATAAACTTTTTTTTATACTCAATATATCAACACATAGTTAGGGGGCTTTACTTGGATGAAAATAGAATTTTGTTCTAATGTTTAAAGTTAACTTTCTTGGGTTGAGATTATTATATTTTTTTAATATATATACATATAATACAATGTATTTTTAACCCATGTAACGAGCTTTCAACTAGTAGCTCCCAAACAAGTTATTCTTAGGGTATTAGGTGTTGAGACACCTTTTCGAGCTTAATAACTCAGGTTGCAGATATTGATACGTAGATGATGCAATATTTGATTCTCTTAAGCTTTTCTCCTTAACCCATGTAACAAGCTTTAAGTCAATAACTCCTAAGTCAGTTGACTTTAGGGTATTAGGTGTTAAAACACCCTTTTAGGCTTAATTGCTTAGGTTAGGGAGGTTATAAAACTAAACTTGTCTATTTATTTATTTATTTATATTTTTTGCAAATATATACTATCATTTTCCTTTAGTTGTTACCTTTAACAAAAAAAAACATAAATAATGTAATAATCCAAGATGCAACCCACAATCATATGTTAAAGTACGTGCATGAAAATAAAGGTTTATGAATACTTGTTTTATAAGTATATGAGCAGAATCAGTTAATAATAATGTGAGAGTTTGTAAACTTGAATATTTCAAAAGAAGTATGTGATAGACCTTGTTATGAATATTGCAAATAACCATTAGAAAATATTTACTAAGATGCATCTTAATAATCAATAAAATTCTTTCTTACTCTGTCATCCTAGTAATAATAGTTTTGTCAAATAGTTTTATTAAAAACATAAGCAGTTAGTTTTTTTTTTTAACTACCACCCCCTCCCTCCAACCAAAACGAGATATTGTTCTCAATATTCTAAAGTAAAAAGATAGAGTATAAAAGACATCATATGAAACAATGAACACTAACAAACTTGAAACACACTTTAAAAAAATATAAGAAATAACAAAACATAAATATTATGCTATTAATAAAACCAAAATGCATAAATTTTTAAAAAGTAAGGCTTAAATTGCAGTTGTGTGATTAGTACTTAAAAGTGCATTTTTATCATGGTTTTATATCATCATTTTGCATTTGAAGTATCAATAACTCCTTAACTAAAGTACGTTTTATAATAATCTGTCTAATAATATAAGATACCTTTAATTTGTGGTAAATGTTCATTTTAAATGCAGGCCTATCACATAAATGAAAGGACTGATTGATGACTTTAAGAACTTTAATTGCAAAGGCAAATAAATGATCAAATTTGGAAAAGAGATGTCGGTGCAATCTAGACCAAAACACTGTTCGGTAATTGGGTCATATCTGGAGCTATAGATCTCAGATTTAGGTCTACTTTATATGGATGGAAAGGTAAGACATAGGCCTACAACTTTCATAGGAGCCCAGGATCTAAAAAGGCCATTTTCAAGTCCAAATTGTTGCAACAATAAAAAAGCCCGAATCTGTCCTCCAGCTTGAGCACTGTTTAGTATTTTGGCCATATCTAGAGTTCTAGAAGTCAAAATGAGCTAAATTTTTTACACAAGAAAGCTGAGACAATTTTCTAGAACTTTCATGTAAGTGACTCTAATTTTGACGATATCAATGATGTTTTGGGCAGACAAGAGAAGATAAGGATTGTCAACAAGTCAAGGGTTGGCCATCTACTCATCAATTAGTCATCAAATCAATAGTTCCCAATTTTGGCCTATAAAAGGAGGCATTTGCCATGCATTTAGGTATTTTGGTGTCTGATTAGTACTCAAAAGTGCATTTTTATCATGGTTTTATATCATCATTTTGCACTTAAAGTATCAATAACTCCTTAACTAAAGTACATTTTATAATAATCTATCTAATAATATAAGATACCTTTAATTTGTGGTAAATGTCCATTTTAAATGCAGGCTTATCACATAAATGAAAGGATTGATTGATGACTTTAAGAATTTCAATTGCAAAGGCAAAGAGATGATCAAACTTAGAAAAGAGATGTCGGTGCAATCCAAACCGGAACACTGTTCGGTAACTGGGTCATATCTGGAGCTATAGATCTCAGATTTAGGTCTACTTTATATGGCTGGAAAGGTAAGACATAGGCCTACAACTTTCATATGGAGCCTAAGATGTAAAAAGGCCATTTTCAAGTCCAAATTATTGCAACAACAAAGAAGCCCGAATCTGTCCTCCAGCCCGAGCACTGTTCAGTATTTTGGCCATATATGGAGTTCTAGAAGTCGAAATGAGCTGACTTTTTTACACAAGAAAGCTGAGACAATTGCCTAGAACTTTCATGTTTTCAAGTGGCTCTAATTTTGATGTCATCAATGACGTTTTGGGCAGACAAGAGAAGATAAGGATTGTCACCAAGTCAAGGGTTGGCCATCTACTCATCAATTAGTCATTAAATCAATAGTTCCCAATTTTGGCCTATAAAAGGAGGCATTTGCCATGCATTTAGGTCTTGTTTTCATTAGTCATGATTATAACTTTCATTAGCTCTTGTTTTCTCTCTTTGTATTCCTTATGCTTTGTTTTCA
>SRLM01002084.1:2252-76769 GCA_015708895.1 Populus ilicifolia | reverse complement strand
GATATAAAACCATGATAAAAATGCACTTTTGAGTACTAATCAAAGGAATCACCAATACATCACCATTAAAATTGATTTGGACCAAGACTTACTTTTTCTTGTCATTTAAAATCTATTTACACTTTTTCATCTTTGAAAACAAATCCATCAATTATTCCCAACCAAGTTATTGTTAATTTAATTTCTCTTGAGTTGTTTTTTTTGTTACCTAGCTTAATTTCCAGATCTAGCTCTCTGTGGATATGACCTCTATCTTACCGAGTTAATTGCTACATCGCACACTCGTGCACTTGCGAGTTAAAACAAGCCGATCATAAAAAGCGGTCAAGCAATTTTAAAGTTTTACATTATCCTTAATGTATTATTATATATGTTGCATACCTTCTCAAATTTCCTTAAATGCAAGTATGGATTTTCCAATTTTAAGTCATGAAAAAAAGGTAAAAGTTGAATAATGCATGACTTAAAATTAAAATGAGATGTATCAAGAGAAAAAACTATGCATGATGGTGCACTTGTTCTTGTGGGATTCATGCGGTCTCTAAGTGTTCTAGCACGGTTATTCTCATTATGAAGTAATTGATTATCTTTTTTTGCCATATTTTTTGAAAATAATGAGAATGCCCTATAAAGTCTACCACTTGATATACATAACTACACTCTCATGCACGTGTAGAAATAAAATAAAAGAAAGAAAATAAAAAGAAAAGAAAAGAAGAAAAAACAAGAGAAAAAAAACAAAGTTATATACAAGAAAAGTCAAAAGAGAAAATAAAATAAATATTATAATTTGTACAAAACTTACATCCTCGGCAACAGCGCCAAAAGCTTGACACGACTAAAAGATTGATGTCTTCTCCTAAGTGCAGGAGTGTCGAAGTAATAAATAATCCGACAAGACCGGGGTTGAATCACAAGGAGGTTAATTGTACAAATTATAAACAACAATCATAAACAATAATAATAGTAGTAACAACAACAATAGATATTGGGCTCTATATAAAAGTTGTAGGCCTATGTCTTACCTTTCCATCCATATAAAGTAAACCTAAATCTGAGATCTACAGCTTCAAATATGATCCAATTACTGAACAATGTTCTAGTTTGGACTGCACCGACATCTGTTTTCTAAGTTTGGCCATCTCTTTATTCTTTCAATTTCAGTTCTTAAATTTATCAATCAATCCTTTCATTTATGTGATAGGCTTGTATTTAAAATGAACATTACCATAAATTAAAGGTATCTTATATTATTAGATATATTATTATAAAATATGTTTTAGTTAAGGAGTGATTGATATTTCAAGTGCAAAATGATGATATAAAACCTTGATAAAAATACACTTTTAAGTATCAATCAATAAGTGTTGAGCTAATAGCTCTCAAGTTAGTTGACTTTAGAGTATTTGATGTTAAAACACCCCTTCAGACTTAATTGCTTAGGTTAGGGAGGTTACGAAACCAAATGTATCTACATATTTAATATCATTTTTTTTTGCCTTTTTATTTGTTTTTTTTTACAGATGATATACTATAATTTTTCCTTAGTTGTTATCTTTAACAAAAAATATAAATAATGTAATAATCCAATGTGCAACCCACAATCATATGTTAAAGTATGTGTGTGAAAATAAAGGTTTAAAAATATATGTTAAAAGAGTATATGAGCAAAATTAAGTTATAATAATACAAGAGTTTGTAAACTTAAATATTTCAAAAAGTATTATGATAGACCTTATTAAGAATGGTTAATAAGATACATCTCAAAAGTCACTTTAATAAAAGAGCTATTGTACTCTGTCATCCTAGCAATAACAATTTTACATATGTTTTATGAAATAAAAAATATAGCTAGTTATTTTTTTTTGTAAACTACTACCCTCTCTCTCCAACCAAAACAAGATATTGTTCTTAATATCCTAAAGTAAAAAGATAGAGTATAGAAGACATCACCAGAAATAACGAACACTAACAAACCTGAAACATAATTAAACAAATATATGAGACAACCAAACACAATAATAAAAGAAAAAGATACAAAGATTCACAAATGAAGACTCAAATCTAATTTAAGCTTTTTATGACTTTTTTTAGATAACCAATTTATGCAACTCATGAAGAGATCAATTATAAAAATGAAATATTATAGTTGATCAATCAATTATTCAGTAGTAGCAGTAGAGATTATGATTTATCATGCATTAGATATTAGAAATTCATGTTCCACATCATGATCGAGAAACGACAACAACTTATCATAATAACCATTAACATTTAATAGACTTATGGGTTTATGGTGAATGTGTAGTTAGGCCCAAGAGAAAATATAAAATATCTCTTCTAATATGCCCAGACTACCTGGTAAAGCGATGAAGGCATCAACATGGTTAAACATTGCATTCATTCAAGTAGGTATTGTGGATACATGTAATTCCTCTCCAATTATTTTTCCAATGATATCCCCCTGTGCTAAGGCTTTGGGGACGACCTCAAAAACTTGACTACCTCCTAAAAATGCAGCTATTGACACACCTCCCATTAACCTAAGGCTGCCTCCCTCATACACTAAATGAATCTTTCTTTCAACTAGCACTTAATCAAGATGATTTGTTGATTCTAAAAACTCCTTTTCTTTCTTAGGACTAGATCCACCAAAAACATGAACATTTCTTAAGTGATGAATTGAGGAATTTGCCATTTCTACACAATTCTATATCTGTTAAATGCATGGGTTAAGTATAAATGAAAGGAAGGAACAGATGATTTTATAGATAAGAAATTCAAAAGGCAATCATACCACCTATATCTAGGCTAGCTGGAGTCTCTCTCACACACACTTTCTATTTATTTATTTTAAAAAAAATGTATGTTTGTATAGGTAGTTATGATTATAAATCACATGTTTCCTTGGTTTTATATCCAAAAACGGCTTAAATGCCCTTTATAAGTTGGGGATAGACTTCCCATCCAGTTTTCTTAAAAACTAGAAAATAAGGACTTTTTTAGTCAGATTCCCAAGACTATGTCAAGCATGTTCTTTATGAAAATGGGTTCATAAGTCATGAATTGCACGATACTTATCTCGATTATGATGAGACTTAAGATTCAATAGAAATTTATCTAAAAACTCTTTGCGTTTTGAAATAAATCCCATCTTTTGATAATTTTCACAGGTTTTGCAAAACACATGTGATTCCTTGAATATAGTGGGCTAGTAAAATCCACTTTGTAAGATTTTTACAGTTCTTTTTTATGATAAATAATCTTTACGTGCCTTAAAGTGATAAAATTTATTGACATTACTTTCCTTATTGTCAGGAATGCATCTTTGAAATATTTGATCAGGACAATAATTGAATAAGTAAGGGTCATTCTAATAAAAATTTTACACGTTGCTAAAAAATTTTCTTTTGTCTTTGGTACTCTAGTAAGTTGGAAAAAATCTTGAAGCTAGAAAATTGATAGTTTTAGCAAACCAAAGCATTGAACTAAAAGAAGGTAGAAATTCGTCAAAAAAATAATCATCGATTGGTGTGATATTGGGTGTCGAATCTGTTGTCACTTTTAATAAAAGATCCACATCAACATTTTCTGTGCCTTTTTCATCTTTGATTTCTTATTGAGTGGTCATAGCATGAGGAAATGAAAGTACTGGCAAGGAATCAGTCTTTTCTTTGCAATGTTTAGATTCCACCCCTTCCTTACCCTTAGAGATTGACTTATCATCTTTCTCATAAGATTCAAGAATTGGTTTTTAAATAACCTTACCACTATAAAGAGTGATAATTGATTTAACTTGATCCATGTGTTGACTTCCAAAACTACTTGTATTTGCATTGTATTGTCACTTGGGATTTTACTGTGGTTGAGATGGAAACTTACCTTTCTTTTGAAAACTAAGAGTAGATGTGAATTTTGCAAGAGTATCTTTAAAATTTTTTGTTATGCTTTGAGCAAATTGAGTGTTGATTGTATCTTGCTTTTCAATGAATGCATATAAAGTTTCCTCAAAATTTCTTCTCAAAGTGGAGCATAAGAAGGGTTATATCTATGAGAATTTTAAAAATTATGGTGTGCTTGAAACTGTGGTGGTGAAGTTTGTGCATTGTCACTCTTTCAACTGAAATTTTGGTGATTTTTCCAACTAAGTTTGTATGCTTGTGAGTATGGGTTCTGATTGGGCCTTTGAAAACTATTTAAATTATGAGATTGTTCATGAGATATTCATTAAAAGAAGGCAAGGTTGAACAATAATTAGTCAAGTATTTATTAGTTTCACAGATTTAACACATAATATTTTGAATAGATTTTAATTGACCACTCTTTTTCAATTCTAGTACCTCGACTTTTCTTGCTAAAGATGCAAAATTGGCTTAAAGGTCATCATTTTTCCTAAGATTGTATATACCTCTACTAGATGTATGAAGTTGAGTTTTACTCGGTGCCTTATAAGTACCTGAGGTGTCCTAATTTTAAGTATTTTTAGCTAACAAGTCTAAGTGCTCCATTGCTTCATTAGGGTCTTTATCTTTAAAAGTTTCATTGCATATCAATTCAATCATTTGCCTATCTCTAGGTGTTAATCCTTTATAAAAATATGAAATCAATCTTCATGTTTCAAAACCATGATGAGGGCAAGTACTAAACAAGTCTTGATATCTATCCCAATATTAATAAAGTGTTTCTTTTGGTTTTTAAGTGAAAATGATGATTTGTTTTTTAAAAGAGTTTGTTCTATGAGAAGAAAAAGAACTTCTTTAAAAATTATTGTTGCATTTCATCCTAAGCACGAATGGATCTAAGTCTCAAATTTTGTAGCCATGTTTTAGCTTTACCTTTTAAAGAAAAAGAAAAACGCTTTAATCTGATGGTTTTCATGCTACAATTTAAGTTATTATAGGTGTTACAAATCTTCTTAAATTCCCTTAATATAAGTATGAATTTTCTAAATCTAAGTCATGAAAAGAAGGTAAAAGTTAAATAATACCTGACTTAAAATTAAAATGAGACGTATCAGGAGGGAAAACTATGCATGATGTTGCACTTGTTCTTATATTATTTATGTGGTCTTTAAGCATTCTAACATGATTATTCTCATTATTCTCATTATAAAGTGACTGATTATCTTTTTTGACCATATTTTTTTAAAATAATAAGGATACCCTACAAAGTCTACCACTTAATGTACATGACCACACTCTAATACATATGTAGGAGTAGAATAAAAGGAAGAAAAAAAAAACAAAAACAAAAGAAAAGAAAAGAAAAAAAGCTAGATACAAAAAATGAAAAAAAATAAAAAAAATACTATAATTTGTACAAGAATTACCTCTCTAGCAACAACACTAAAAAATTGATATGACCAAAAGATTGATGTCTTCTTTTAAGTGCAGAAGTGTCGAAGTAATAAATAACCCGACAAGACTAGAGTCGAACCACAGGGAGATTAATTGTATAAATTATAAATAACAATTATAAATAACAACAACAACAATAATAATGATAATAATAATAATAATAACAATAACAATAATAACAACAATAAAGAAGAAAGAAGAATAAGTTGATAAAAACTTTGAGATGGAAGATTAATGTAAGGATTAAACAATAATAACAACAAATGTCAAGGTTAGAGGATCCACTAATGGTATGTCAAATAAGTATACTATAAAATCTTATTATTCAATTGGAAACCACACATAAATGAGGTTCCAATTAGATTATAAATTGTTAACATGATCACATTAGTTATCATATTCGATTAAAGCTAATACGTGTAAATCTCGCTAGTCATTCATGATTATAACTTATGTGAACAACAACTCAAGTTCGTTTAATAGTTCAAATGTCGGTTATACCATATAGTATGCGCTATAAAAGTGTCAAGCATTTATTGTATCAAGTGTTATACAACATAAATCTAAATTAGTCATTTAGCAAGCAAAGTATTAAAGAGTGAACAAGATAATAAACATAAAACATGTTAGTATCAAACATTAAAGTCCATGTTAAGTTTACACTATACTTATTCTTACACCATTAGTATAACTTTTTCACATTGACATAATAAACTTAACTAAACATAATAAATAAATAAACAAAATAAGAACAAGATTGAAAGAAATGAAAAAAATATAAACAAGATATTAATGAAAATAAAACTTAAACATTACAAAAATACAAAGAGAGAAAGAAAGAGCGTGATCTTGATCTAGAGACCGAGATGTGTAAATGCATGCTAAATGCCTATTTTTATAGACAAAATTGGAAACTATTGATTTGATGACTAATTGATGAGTGGCTGGCCAACTCTTGACTTGGTGACAATTCTTATCTTTTATTTTATACTCAAAATATCATTGGTAACGTCAGAATTAGAACCATTTAAAAACATGAAAGTTATAGAAATCATCTCATCTTTTTAGAAAAAAAATAGAGATCATTTGGACTTTTAGAACTCCAGATATGGGCCAAAAACTTTACAGCCCTCGGGCTGCAGAACAGATTCTGACTTTTTGTTGTTACTATAATTTGGAATTGAAAATAGCCTTTTTAAATTTTAGGTTCCATGTGAAAGTTGTAAGCCTATGTTTTACCTTTTCATCTATATAAAGTAGATCTAAATCTGAGATCCACATCTTTAGATATGATCTAATTACTGAATAGTATTCTGGTTTGGACTACACTAGCATCTCTTTTGTAAGTTTAGCCATCTCTTTGTCCTTTCAATTTTAGTTTTTAAACTCCTTAATTAATCTTTTCATTTATATGATAGGTCTTTATTTAAAATAAACATTTACCATAAATTAAAGATATCTTATATTATTAGATATGTTAGTATAAAGCATGTTTTAGTTAAGAAGTTATTAATACTTTAAATGCAAAATGATGATATAAAACCTTGATGATTATTATAATAATAATAATAATAATAATAATAAAGAAGCTGATGAGAACTTTGAGATGAAATATCAATGTAAGGGTTAAATAATGGTAACAATAAATGTCAAGTTTAGAGGATCCACTAATGGTATGTCAAATAAGTATAGTATAAACTTTTATTATTTAATTGGAAACCACACACAAAGGAGGTTCCAATGAGATTATAGATTGTTAACATGATTACATTAATTATCTTATTCTATTAATGCTACTACTTGTAAATATTGTCAGACATTCATGATTATAACTTATGTTAACAACAAATCATGTTCCTTTCATAACTCAGGTCTTAGTTATACCATATAGTATGAGCTATGAGAGTGCCAAGTATTTAGTGTATCAAGTGTTATACAACATAAATCTAGATTAGTCATTTAACAAGCAAAATATTAAACAGTGAACAAGATAATAAATACAAACATGTTAGTATCAAACATTAAAGTCCATATTAAGTTTACACTATACTTATTCTTACAGCATTAGTGTAATCTTTTCACCTTGACATAATAAACTTAGCTACACATAATGAAAGAAAGAAAATAAATAAACAAATTACGAACATAAATAAGATAAAAGTTAACTAAGTAAATGAAAGGAATTGAAAGACATAAACTTGATATTAATGAAAGCAAAACTTAAGCATTATAAAAATACAAAAAGACAAAGCAAGAGCATGATCTTGATCTGGAAACCAAGATGCCTAAATACATTGTTAATGCCTCCTTTTATAGGCTAAAATTAGAAATTATTAATTTGATAACTAATTAATGAGTGGGTGGTCAGCTCTTCACTTGGTGACAATCCTTATATTCTCTTGTCTGCCTAAAATATCATTGATAATATCGGAATTAAAACCACTTGAAAATGAAAGTTGTTGGAAATTGTCTCCGCTTTCCATGAAAAAAAATAAAGGTCATTTAGACTTCTAAAACTCCAAATATGGGTTAAACATTAAACATTGCTCGAGCTGTAGGACAAATTCAGACTTTTTTTATGTATTATAAATAATGTAATAATCCAATTTGCAACCCACAATCATATGTTAAAGTGCGTGTATGCGTGAAAATTAAGGTTTAAGAATATATGTTAAATGAGCATATGAGTAGAATTAAGTGATAACAATATGAGAGTTTGTAAACCTAAATATTTCAATAATTATTATTATAGATTTTGTTAAAAATGGTTACTAAGATACATCTTAAGAGTCACTTTAATAAATGAGCTCATTTACTCTGTCATCCTAGTAATAACAATTTTGCACATGCTTTATGAAAAGGCAATGGAAGTGCTAACAAGAAATTAGTCTTTTCTTTGCAATTTTCAGATGCAACCCCTTCTTTAACCTCAGAGATTAACTTATTATCTTTCTTATAAAATTCAAGAATGAGTTTTTTAATAACCTTACCACTGCAAAGAATAGTGACTAATTTGACTTGATCCATGTGTTAGCTTCCAGAACTACTTGTATTTGTATTATATTGCCTCTTAGGATTTTATTGTGATCGAGATGGAAACTTACCTTTCTCTTGAAAACTGAGAACATATGTCAATTTTACAAGAGTATCTTTTAAATCTGTCATGTTTTGAGCAAGTTAAGTATTGATTGTCTCTTGTTTTTCAATTAATACATGAAATGTTTCCTCAAGATTTTTTCTAAGAGGTAGAGCATATCTATGAGAATTTTAAAAATTATAGTGTGTTTAAAATGGTGGTTGTGAAGTTTTTACATTGTTATTATCACTCTTCCAACTGAAATTTGGGTGATTTCTCCAACCAGGATTGTATGTTTGCGAGTATAGGGTGTGATTAGGCTTTCAAAAACTGTTTAAAGCATTGACTTGTTCATAAAGACATTCCTTAAAACAAGGCAAAGTTAGACAGTCATTGGTTGAGTGTTTATTTGTTTCACATATTTGACACATAATGTTTTCAACAGATTTTAATTAACCAATCTTTTTCAATTCTAGTGTTTCAACTTTTTTAGTTAAAAATGCAAACTTGACTTGGAGGTCATGATATTCCTTAAGGTTGTACATATCTCTACTAGATGTATAAGCTTGAGTTTTACTTGGTGCCTTATAAGTACCCGCAGTGTCCTAATTTTGAGCACTTTCAACTAATAAGTTTAAGTACTTCATTGCTTCATCAGGGTCTTTATCTTTAAAAGTTTCATTGCATATTAATTCAACCATTTGCCTATCTTTAGGTGTTAACCTTTCATAAAAATGTAAAACTCAAGATGATGTCTTTTCCCAAGAACTTACCTCCCTAGCAACGATGCCAAAAACTTGACATGACCAAAAGATTGATGTCTTCTTCCAAGTGTAGGAGTGTCGAAGTAATAAATAACCTGGCAAGACCGAGGTCGAATTATATGGAGGTTAATTGTATAAATTATAAACAACAACAATACTAATAACAACAACAATACTAATAGTAGTAGTAGTAGTATTAGTAATAATACTAGTACTAATAAAGAATAAGAAGAAGAAGAAGCTAATGAGAACTTTAAGATGGAAGATCAATGTAAGGGTTAAATAATGATAACAACAAATGTCAAGGTTAAAGGATCCACTAATGGTATGTCAAACAAGTATAATATAAACTCTTATTATTCAATTGGAAACCACACACAAAGGAGGTTCCAATCATATTATAAATTGTTAACATGATTACATTAATTATCTTATTCTATTAATACTACTATTTATAAATATTATCAAACATTCATGATTATAACTTATGTTAACAACAAATCATGTTCTTTTCATAGCTCAAGTGTCAGTTATACCATACAGTATGAGCTATGAGAGTGCCAAGTATTTACTGTATCAAGTGTTATACAACATAAATCTAAATTAGTCATTTAACAAGCAAAGTATTAAAGAGTGAACAAGATAACAAATACAAAACATATTAGTATCAAACATTAAAATCCATATTAAGTTTACACTATACTTATTCTTACAGCATTAGTGTAATCTTTTTACCTTGAAATAATAAACTTAGCTACACATAATGAAAAAATAAATAAATAAACAAATTACAAACATAAATAAGATAAAAGTTAACTAAATAAATGAAAGGAATTGAAAGACATAAACTTGATATTAATGAAAGCAAAACTTAAGCATTATAAAAATACAAAAAGACAAAGCAAGAGCATGATCTTGATCTGGAAACCAAGATGCTTAAATGCATGGCTAATGCCTCCTTTTATAGGCTAAAATTAGAAACTATTGATTGGATAACTAATTAATGAGTGGGTGGTCAGCTCTTGACTTGGTAACAATCTTTATCTTCTTTTATCTGCCTAAAATATCATTAATAATATCAAAATTAGATCCACTTGAAAATCAAAGTTATTGGAAATTATCTTCGCTTTTCATGAAAAAAATAGAGGTCATTTGGACTTCTAAAACTCCAGATATTGGCCAAACATTGAACATTGCTCAGGCTATAGGATAAATTCAGACATATTTGTTGTTGCTACAATTTGGACTTGAAAATGGTGTTTTTAAATCTTGGCTCCTATGAAAATTGTAGGCTTATGTCTTACTTTTCTAGCCATATAAAATAGATCTAAATCCGAGATCTATAGCTCCAAATATGATCTAATTACATAATAATATTCCGGTTTGGACTACACCAACATCTCTTTTTTAAATTTGGTCATCTCTTTGCCCTTTTAATTTTAATTTTTAAACTCATCAATTAATTCTTTCATTTATGTGATATGCCTGCATTTAAAATGAATATTTACCACAAATTAAAGGTATCTTATATTATTAGATATGTTATTATAAAACATGCTTTAGTTAAGCAGTTATTGATACTTCAAGTGCAAAATAATCATATAAAACCTTGATAAAAATGCACTTGTAAGTACTAATCACTGAACATTGCACTTGATCTTTAAATATAAATCAATTAATTATTGAATTGATAATAAATTAATTTATTTAATTCTATTTTATTTAGAATTATACTTTATATTTGGATCTACTTATTGGAGAACCTAAGGTCACAAGAATAAGAATCTTTAGTTAAAAATTAAAATAGGATGATTAATTAAATGTGGCTTGATTGTGAATAAGTTTTAGAAGTTGAAGACTACAATATAATTAATATAATGGACTATAATTCTAGATCTAGAAATAATTAAGTAAGAACTTGATTGAATACATTTTTAAAATTAACCTAAAATAATATATGTGATATTATTTAAGTGAAAAACTGATGTTTTTTTCATATATATGGTTTTTTAGGTTTTTCTCTAAATAAAAAGTTATTATACATCTTATTTTTTAAGAGTAGAGTAGAGTATAAAAGTACCAAACCATAAAAAAAAAATATTTCTCACAAGTGGTTTGTGTGAATTACCGTAAGAAGCTGAACACTTGACGACTTATGGTTTTTGACAACCTAGCCTAGAAATAATTATTCAAAGCTAAATTTTTTTTTATTATTGGAACTTCTTAAAAAATCCAAATTTATCATTTTCATTGTGTATATCTATTTTAGGAAACCCAATAATGATATTAGAGCCTTTGTTAGATAATTAAGATTGTTGATTAAATGTTTTAATTGTTGTTGACAATAATTATGAACTAATTTTATATGCAAATTTATTTTTCCACAAAGTACTTTTTTTCTCATGATTTTTTTTTAAAAACCCCTTTTTTAGCTACTTTTTCGGTTAGATTTGAATAGGTTTTCTCAATTTGGCTGAAATGTTTTGTACAAAAAATTAGTTATCATAGGCATTGTTGGGCACTTCACTACTGTCATTGCTAAAGGCTGCTACTGATTAATACTTAAAAATATATTTTTGTCAAGATTTTATATTATTATTTTGGACTTGAAGTATCAATAACTCCTTAAGTAGAGCATGTTTTATAATAGAATGTTTGATAATATAAAATACCTTTAATTTAAGGTAAATGTTCATCTTAAGTACAAGTCTATCACATAAATCAAAAGATTGATTGATGAGTTTAACTACTAAAATTGGAAAGACAAAGAGAGGCTAAGCTTAGAAAAGAGATATTGGTTCAATCCAAACTGGAACATCATTCAGTTATTGGACCATGCTTGGAGCTGTAGAACTTGGATTTAGGTTTGGTCTATATATATGAAAAGCTAAGACATAAGCCTAAAACTTTCATAAATAGTCTCTAAGTAAAAAAAAAAAAGAAGTCATTTTCAAGTTCAAATTATAGCAACAACATAGAATTTAGAATCTGTTCTGCAACCTAAACATTGTTTAATGTTAAGTTTATATCTCGTCCATGTCTCAAGTTTTAAAATTTCAAATGCACCAATTCTTTTTTTTGTTAAAAAGTTGAGATAATTTCTTAAAATTTTCATGAAAACCATCTATTCAAATTATGATGTTAGAAATTATGTTTTTGACACATAAGAGGATAAGGATTACTACCAAGTTAAGAGATGGTCACCTACTTCACAATTAGTCATCAAATCAATAGTTTTGAATTTTTTCCTATAAAAATAGGCATTTGCCATATATTTATGCATATTGGTTTTCATATTAAGATCATGTTCTTGCTCTCTTTCTTTATATTTTTTTAATGCTTAAGTTTTGCTTTCAATAACCTTATTTATGCCTTTTATTTTCTTTACTATACTTATATAATCATGTTCTCCTTTTCTTTATTTATGTTTCTCTTCTTCATTATATTTAGCTAAGTTTATTATGTTAAGGTAAAAATGTTTCACTAATGGTGTTATGATAAATATAATATAAATTTAATATGGACTTTAGTGCTTATATTCTAAACAACTTGCTATTAACATGTCTTATTATTTTTATCTTATTAATTCTTAATACCTTGCTTGTTAAATAGTTTATCTAAATTTGTATTGTATAATACTTGGTACAATATATATTAATGACAAATCATATGGTATAACCTACACCTACAGTATGAAATGAACTTGATTTGTTATTAACATAAATTAACATCATGAATTCCTAATAATATTTAAAAGTTTGGTGTTATTTAAATAAGATAACTAATATAATCATGTTATTAATTTATAATGAGCTATTAATGACAAATCATCTTATTAGAACTTTTTTTTATGTGTGGCTTCTAGCGGAGTAATAAAAGGAGTTTATATTACAATTATTTTTAATATCATTAGTGAATCATTTAATCTTGATATTTGTTTTTATTATTATTTAATCCTCACATTAATCTTACATCTCAAAATCCTATTTAACTTATTATTATTATTATTATTATATAGTTAACCTTTATGTGGTTTGATTGTGGTCTTACCGAGTTATTTATTACTTCGACACTCCTATACTTAGGAGAAGACATCAACTTTTTGATCGTGTCAGCCACCAATATGGTTAGCCCATGCCAACAGTAACAACTGCAATAACAATGTTGACACAACAAGAGGAATAAAAAGGGATAGAGGCAAAATTATTATTACACTTCTGCAGCCTATTTTAGGGTTTTTGAGTACTAAATTACAAATTTACCCCTATATATAATCTTGATTTTATAGTAAAATTAAAACCTTATTAAATTAATTATAGAATAATTTTTTTTACTAATATTAGGTTAAATTAAAATGTTTAATTCAAAATTTTTTGAGTTATGTAATATCCTAATAGGATTAAGATTTAATTAAAAATTTTAATTAAATAGTGTTTAGAAAAAAAAAGATTTTTCTAAAATAAAGAGTTTTTAAGCCAAAATAGTTTTAGGTAATTGATCCTCTAAAAAATTAGGATTTTCAATTAAATAGTGTTTAGAAAAAAATATTTTTTTCTAAAATAAAGAGAGTTTTTAAGCCAAAATATTTTTATGTAATTGATCCTAAAAAAATAGGATTAATAAGGATTTTAATATGATTAATTTTCTTATTAAATTATAAAAATATTTTTTCAATGAAAAATTTATTTTAAATAAAATTTATTAAGTTTGACAAATTACCAAATTAGACCTAAATTTGATATTTTTAAGTATTAGAAATATTATTTTAAATTACACAAAAGCTAATAATTATAATTGAAGCATAAAATATATTTATTTATACATATTAATGTTTTATTATGCATGATACATGGTTATGAACATTAAAGAGTAACATTATTGTATTTTTTTTTAGTTCAATGGTTGTAATATTAAATATGGCATGTGTATCTTGTCTTTTCTCTATTTTTCTCTTAAGGTTATAAAATTTTGTTCTCATCTAATTACTTTTTAATGTAACTAAAGATTTCTTATTCAATTATGTAAACTTTACGTAATTTTGAAATGTAAGAATCTAGCTGGGAAAATTATTTTATAATTCAAGATGAAGAAATAATATCGGTAAAGGATACAAACATGGTGCTCGCAAATGACTTATAAAGATTGCAACAACTACTTAGGTTTTGACCACCTAATTTTTTTTGATGACTCGAGAGAATTATTTTAAATATATCCATAATCACCCAATTAGAATAGCATGTTAGAGATGCATTATTAAATGTAATTGTTATGTATGATGTATCTCTAATGACATGGAATGAGACTAAACTCATTTATTTTTGAAGTACATGTTGAGAACATAATTTGTTGCTTTCTAATTTTATATACATCAAACTAGAGTCCTATTCATGGATAACTTTATTAATAGTAAGTTGTTTAGGATATGATTATTAAAGTCTATATTGATTTTTATTATATTTATCCTAATACTATTAGTCAAACATTTTCATCTTGACATAATAAACTTAACTAAAAATTAAAAAAAAAACATAAATAAAGAAGAGAAGAACATGATTATATAAATATAGTAAAGGAAATGAAAGGCATAAATAAGATATTAATGAAAGCAAAACTTAAGCATTACAAAAATATAAAGACAGGGAACACAAACATAATTTTGATATGAAAACCAAGATGCCTAAATGCGTGGTAACTGCCTCCTTTTGCAAGCTAAAATTTTAAACTATTGATTTGATGATTAATTATTGAGTGGGTGACCACCTCTTGACTTTGTACTATTTTTTATCTTTTTATCTTCTAAAAACATCATTGCTAACCTCAAAATTTGAGCAAATAGTCTTTATGAAAGTTCTTGTAAATTGTATCAGGTTTCCAACAAAATAAAAATGAGGTCATTTGAACTTCTAGAACTCAAGATATGAGCTGAACACTAGACTGCATGATAGATTTTGACTTCTCTATTGTTGCTACAATTTAAACTTGAAAAACAGTCCTTTTGAATTTAGACTCTTATAAACAATTTAGACCTATATCTTAGCTTTTGATCCATATAGACCAGACCTAAATCCAAGCTTTGCAACTTCAGTTATGATCCAATAATTGAATGGTGTTTCAATTTGAATTCAACCAACATTTCTTTTCTAAGGTTAGCCCTATCTTTGTCTTCTTAATTTTAGTAGTTAAACTCATTAATTAATTCTTTGATTTATGTGAAAGGCTTGCATTTGAAATGAACATTTACCATAAATTAAAGGTGTTTTATATTATCACACTTGTTATTATAAAACATATTTTAATTAAGGAGTTATTGATACTTCAAGTGTAAAATGATCGTGTAAAATGATCATATAAAACATTGATAAAAATACACTTTTAAATTCAAATCACACTTCCCCAACTAGCATATTATTAGTTCCTAGTAATCAAAGCGTTAAAATAGAAAAACAATTTACAAGTTCCACAAAGAAAGACATTTATCATTCAATTTCTATTATTCTATATAAACAAACTCTCATTAAATTTATATATCTGCTTCATACTAATCAAACATTAACAAATTATTTTAACTAACAAATTTTCTACATCTTTGTGAAAATTCTAAACTAGTCAAAATTTAGTAAGAATGATAAAATCCTTAAGGATCACACAAGTTACATAGATATCTTTATCCTATAGATTCCTTATAGTATTTCAAACAATACTTGAAACAACTATCACTTCTCCATCTCAAATTAAATCACAAATCATCCAAATGGTGATAAAGTGTACACAAACATTAAGTTTAGAATGAAAAACTTAACAAATATTAAATTAATTCAATCAAAAAAATATTTGCATAATTGACACGACAAAAAAATTGATGTCTTCTCTCAAATGTAGGAGTGTTGAAGTAATAAATAACTCGACAAGACCGAGGATGAACCACAAGAAGGTTAACTATAATAATAATAATAATAAGTTAAAGAAGACATTGAGATGTAAGATTAATGTTATGATTAAACAATGATAAAAATAAATGTCAGTGTTAAAGGATCCACTAATGGTATTAAAAATAAGTATAATATAAATTCTTTTTGTTACTCAACTGGAAACTACACACAAAGAAAGTTCCAATTGGATGACTTGTCATTATTAGCTCATTATAAATTGTTAATATGATTATATTAATTATTTTATTTAAGTAACACTATAATTTTAAATATTATTAGAAATTCATGATACTAACTTATGTTAACAACAAATCAAGTTACTTTCATAGTACAGGTGTATGTTATACGATACAGTTGACTATGAAAGTGTTAAGCATTTGTTGTACCAAGTATGTGTTGTGCCAAGTGTTATACAACACAAATCTATATTAATCATTTAACAACTAAGGTATTAAAAATTAATAAAATAAAAATGATAAAAAATGTTAATAGCAAGTTGTTTAGGATATAATCATTGAAGTTCATATTGAGTTTTATTATATTTATCCTAACACCATTAGTGAAACCTTTCCATTTTGATATAATAAACTTAACTAAATATAATGAATAAGAAAAATATAAATAAAGAAGAGGAGAACATGATTATATAAGTATAGCAAAGAAAATGAAAGGCATAAATAAGATATTAATGAAAGCAAAACTTAAGCATTATAAAAATATAAAGACAAAGAACACGAACATGATCTTAATCTGAAAATCAAGATACCTAAATGCATGGCAAATGCCTCCTTTTATAAGCTAAAATTTAAAACTATTGATTTGATGACTAATTGTTGAATGGGTGGTCACCTCTTGACTTTGTGACAATCCTTATCTTCTTGTTTAAAGAAAATGTTATTAATAACTTCAAAATTTGAACATATAGTCTCATGGAAATTCTAGGAAATCATCTTAGCTTTCTAACAAAAACAAATGAGGTTATTTGGACTTTTAGAACTTGAAATATAGGCTGAACACTGAATAGTATCTAGGTTGCAAGACAAATTCAGATTTCTCTTTTGATGCTAAGGTTTGGACTTTAGATGATAAAATTGAGTCTTAGACTCTCATGAATGTCTTAGGCCTATATGTTAGCTTTTTGGCCATATAAACCAAACTAAAATTGAAGATTAACAGCTCTAGATATGACTCAATGACTGAATAGTATTCCAGTTTAAATTAAAGCAGCATTTCTTTTCTAATCTTAGCTCTCTCTTTGTCTTTTTAATTTCAGTAGTTAAACTCATCAATCAATCTTTTTATTTATGTGATAAACCTGTATTTAAGATAAATATTTACCATAAATTAAAGATATCTTATATTATTAGACATGTTATTATAAAATATATTATGCTTAATGAGTTATTGATACTTTAAGTATAAAATGATGATATAAAACCCTGATAAAAATATATTTTTAAGTACTAATCAGATAGCCCTTTAATATCAAAAAGGCAAAAGGGATGGGAAAAAAAATGATGTATGGGAAAAAAAATCTTTTTAGAAATCATATTATCCCCACTATGAATAATATCAAAGGTAGGGACTATTGTAATTGGAATGACTCTCAAAAACATGACACTAAAAGTTGTATGGTATTCAAAAACTAAATTAAAAAGGCTTTATAGTCTAGACATATTTATTTTCCAAACAAATAGATAAAAGAGGATGATGATTCTTTTTCAAAGTCACTATAAAAATGGTAACCTTGAGCTTGATGGGCTTGGTGGAAAGAGAGAGATGTAAAAGACAAGAGTTGATTGACCACGATAAATACTAGAGTAGTCATGATTAGTGTATTGGAAAAAAGTACATAGATTATAAAAAAGCAAAATGGATAGTTTGAACAACTCAAGATATGCCTCGTAATGAGGTATATAAGTGCCGATCCGCAACACAATTCTTTCAAGGAGTGAGGACTTGTAGGGTAATGTTAAACAAGTAGTAACTCGATAATAGCAATGATTGAAATAAGCACTAGTCATAACAAAAATCATCAAAATCCAGTGATATGGAGGAAGATCTTTCTAAATATCATCAAATATTCTAGACATATAAAGGAGATGGAAATAAGGATAACTATCCAAAACCTAGTTTTGGAGAAAGAAATACTAAACATTTAGGTAAGGAGAGATGATGCACATCCACACCTTGTCTAAGAAATAGCTTTTGAAAGTTGTACATGCCAAGAAAATAATCAATAACAAATAATCTCAAGCATTAATTAGTTTTTTCACAGGAGAAAATTGGAATGATTAATATTAGACAAAATCAATCTTACTTATAAACAAAATAATAGTATTGATTATGAATTTATTGTTATTAAAGATAGGATTTCAGCACAATCACAAACTTTAGTAGAAAGGATAAAGGGGACTCATTTCTCCCTATTATATGTATCATTGAGGTTGCATTACTTCAAAACCTACTAAAGGGACACATTACTAAAGAGTAATGTCCAAAAAAAAAATGGTTATTAATATTATAAAAAGATGTTATAATCTTATTTGAAAATAATGTAAAAATTGAATGGTATTTAATAAAATAAATCTTGAATATATTTTTAATTAATTCATTTTAGTTAATTTTAATTAAAAGTTAAGAAAAAATTAGAAAAGCCATAAAGTTATTTATAAAAAGAGACCATATGTTTGAGCTTAGAAACGCTAGCTTTCCTAGCCCAAATCGAATAACACTGGATATATCGGGCTGCAAGGTTAGGCATGTGCACACTAAACATCTTAACTTTCTAATTTTTTTTTAAGCAAACAATATATCAGAAATGATGCGTTTTTCATTAGTAAAACTCCAATCACATTATGAGGTTGGAAAGTTGAGACCCATCTTTTTTGTTCTAAAAACTCATTTTCAAGTCTTTTCTTACTTGAAAACATCTAAAAAACTATTCTACAAACCTCAATAAACTTCTTTTCAACTCAAACCAATCTTTAATCAATCAAAAATCTAAAAAATCATCTTAAATAAAAAAAAATTATTCCTTATTTATTTTTTAACAAGATAAAATATCAAAAATCTATTTGTTTGCATAGTTGCTTCTGCGTTTGAAACAACTACAACAAATATTATGTTTGGTTGCATAAAAATGCAATTTATTTTTGGCGGGGCCTATGATAATTCACGTTTTGCACTTTTTTTTTCAATATGTTTACTTTTGTTATATTTTTTTAAAAAAGAAAACTAGTTTAGAATGAATTTGTTATATTTTTTTTTAAAAAAAAAATTAGTTTAGAATGAATTAAATTCACTCGTATGGTCTTGTAAACAATTTTTTTAAAAAAAACTAGTGTAAAGTGAATTAAATTCAATTTCATTGTAATATTAAATCAATTTTATTCCTGATAATATTTTATATAATTTTATTGTATGTTTAAAAAATTATAAAAACTGTAGTTCTTGTCAAATAAATTTTATACATAATAGAATTGTAGATAATTTAATGGAATAATAAAAAAATATTTTATATAAAATATTATTTATTTCATGATGTAATAAAAATAGTTAAATCATTTAAATTAAAAACCATCAATAATAGTATATATTTTTTAAAATTATTTTATAACCTCAATTTTAAAAGCATTGTTAACAAAACACATTAAAATATTTTTTATTCAACCTTAATTTCAACCATAGATTTAACTAAACATCTATTTTTTCAAACCAACCTTAACTAAAAATATTTTTTATAAAATAATATTTTTCAAATTATAATCACAACTGCTACTGCAATACTAAATACATTCTAAAAACACATCAACAATAGTTTTTTGATCAATTAAAATCTATTGACATCCAAATTTGTATTTTAGTGAAAATATTGGCAACCAATCACTCTCTCCTTTATTTTTTTTAGCGAGTTCTTCTTTTCTTTCTCCAACTTAAAGATTCAAATGTTAATAAAATAAAATTTTAGATCAAAACTAAAACAAGTTAAAAAGCACTTGCAAGAGAAATCACGGTGCACAAGTGAACAACAAAACCTCTAATTGGTTTTTGTTAATAGCATAATCATAGCAGTGGTGCTTAACAATTGAGTAACAAAATTCCTGTATTCTCATAGTACTCTTTTGTTTCTCCTTGACAATATATCTATTATACAAATGAACTTCATTCCCTCTCATGCTTTCTCTTTACATCCCTCTCCAAACTCTCCGTTCTGATGTGTTAGATAGAGGGAAGGCCATTGATCATGCTCACATAACATAGAAGATTCAGAGGTTAATATCTAGACCTGGTATTGAAGCTGTTGGAATCAATCTCGTCACTTTTGGTACCAATCATGGTCATTTCCTATGGATGGCAATGGATACTGGTCAGGTTTCTATTTTATTCAGTATTTCTTGTTATTCAACATAAAACTATATGGTGGATGCATTGAATAGTGGAATTAATTATATATATATATATCAAATTCAAATAAAGTATAATAATATCCATATCTTCCCCGAGTCTCAACAGGGTAAAATAATAATAATAATAAGGTTTTTAACTAAAACAAAACTAAATTAGTCCAAGGCCCATCCTAGCAGTGGTCACACAACCACAAACAAATCCCTTTTTAAAATTGAACTCTCCAAATAGTGTAACATTTAAAACAACGAAATTTATTGTATTGAAACAGCACGACAGCTACTACACTACCTACATATACTCGGAACAAGCATCAATAAGATAGATGAACATTTACAACACAGGTGTGAATCGTGGATATCATATAACGATAGGTTGCTACTTCAGGTCAAATAGAATCACCACTTGTGAATGAGAAAAACAAAGGGAAGAAAATTATTCACATCAAAGGCTGCTAAAGATTCGCTTCAAACTCGGGCATGCTACACGTAATTGGCCCATGCTTATTGAGCATATCTAGGGAAAGTCAGAACACAGATGAATTCATTTAGTAACTTTATTACTCGAGTAACACAAGAAGCACGATAAATAGAAACAAATCCAAGACTCTATTTCAGATAATAAGACAACAGACTTCTTTTATATATATATATAGAGAGAGAGAGAGAGAGGATGAAATGTTGATCTCACCTTCGGACAAAAACGTACATCTAGAGTCTCCAGCATGCCACATTGAGATATGGCAGCTTCAACAGTTTCTTCATCAATATTACAAGACTGCGCCATTTAAAACAGGAGCCAAAATCAGTATTAATTGGGAGCGATTTCAGATGCATTGACCCTAAAAGCTAAAATGATAATTGGCCAAAAGATATGGCTAGGGAGAGGTGGACAGAGAATCAAAATCTGAGGAAAATAGCACATCAAACCAGAAACAAGTTATCCTCACGATCGCTATTAAGGAGGCTCTATGGTTTCTTATACATCAGTTCCCAAAGGAGAGCGATTCTCCCTGCAAAATAATTCCAGTACATACATCTATAGCGCAAGCAGCACCACAATATTTTCCTAGCTAATAACAGTGGGCACCAGATTGAGGGCTTCCCCAAACCCAGCAAACTAATTAAGGCAAAAGAAAGTCAATAGCCATGTTATTTGCACAAGGTCAGTCCAACATTATCCAACTTAGTAGAGAAATGCTCTTTTTGTCCTTCTACCCTTGAATTATGATATGGGTAAGCCCAAACAATGACCAGATCCAAGAACTCTTTAAAAGTCATAATTGTGCATACCTGAAGAAAAAGACTAGTCAACCTTGGACACTCAAGCTTCAATATCTCCAAGGAGCAACAATTGCTGAACATAAAAACACAAAGATATTAGGTATATAAAAGCATAAAACTAATAAGAATGAACATTAAACACATCAACAGAGAGAAGTGTACCTCAAATTGAGATAGCACAAATTAAAACAAACAACATCAACTTCCTTCAAATTGGAGGATAGAGAAAGATTTAGAGAAGAAAGAAGCAAACAACGGGCCACTGGTGGAATGGCAACTTTCCTAATATTCGGACAACCAACACAGTTGAGGTTCTGCAATAAGCGATTTGGCTGCTCAGTTGACACAAAAAGATTCTCATCTGAAAACAGGGCAGCTGAGCTAAATTTGGCTGGGAACTCATAAATCCAACCACCACTGCATCCCCAATTCAGGTCATGCATGTTTGCACAGCCATTCAAGCTCAAATGAGTGAGGTGTCTACAACAAGCAAGAAGCTCTTCAATTGCAGATTGACATAGGGTTCCATAAGATAAGTCCAACTCCTGAAGTGCTGGAAGAGCACCATCCTTGTAGAGAGGCTCTAATGACCTGTCAGTAAGGTATTTGCACGCTTGTAACTTCAGTACCTTAGTGAACAGGTAAAAAATACTCAGTCAGCAAGGCCCACAATTTCAAAAACCACTCATCAAACCATGCACCAAGAAAAAAAGAAAGCGAATCAGATGCTTAGGTCATCCAAGGACATGCATTCAGCTTAAAAAATGAAATATAGCAATACACAAATCAAGTTGAAGACAAAATCATAACATTCTCCAGATGCTCATCTTTTGAGTATTTAGACAGGATGAAATTGAATCACGAAGCAATTCAACATATTTCAGCAAGAAAAGTTTAGCTTGTTCAAAATGAGCTTTGGAATGTTCAAATTACACAAGCAAGTTTGTAATGGAAAAGTAAAATAGATCTCACTAATCCATTGAATGAGCAATTTTTTTTATCAGTGTGATCCAATTTTATTAGAAATCAATTAAAGAAGGTGAGGTGAACATCCGACCTCATCCCTCATAGTTATGCAAGAGTACCACTAACCTACAGGCTCATTGGTTATAGAGGAACAAATTTTACAAAATTGAAGTGAACTACATGCAAACTATAAAAATATGCAAGCTGAATCACAAGTACCTTCAATTGCAAACAACAGTCGAACACTGGCTGCAGATTCATCAAAAAAGTGTATGACAAATCAAGCACAGTCAAATGTGGAAGTCGCCACAAAGAAAATAGTCCATCAGAGCCAACAGAAGGGCAAGACATCAAAATCAATGACCCAATCAGTGGGCAGGATGCAGTGGTTGCAGACAAGCAGCCATCCTTGAGTTGGCTGGATGTAAACACCACAGATGTCAGTCATAGGAGATAAAAAGGACAGCCAAAAAAAAAACTACTAGAAAGCATCATGACCTGCAAAATGAAGCATCCAGAGATGTCAAGAGGGGACAATTAATAGTTGCTTCAGATAAGACACCACATCCTTTTAACTCAAGGGACACCATGAATGGTGCTTCAATGCTAAGCATGCTCAGTTTGGGACATATTCCTAAATTGAGTAACCGGAGAGCAACCTGAAAAGGGGCAGAATATTTCAGATTACCATAAATTTTGTTTAGCATAGTACACCTTGCTCATTATTTACAGAACAAAATTGACACCAATGATTCCCACTCACTGGACAAAATGATGCTTTCTCAAGATGATCACAGCCATCCAAACAAACAAGCTCAAGAGAAGGGCACGCCAGATCAAGAGCAGTAATAGCATGGCAACCAACTAGGGAAAGACTGACTAAAGAAGCGCTGCGGAATCGCACAGCAGTCAAACTCTGAAAAGTAAAATCATTCACTCAGTCAAAGGGAAAAACAAATCACAAGAACTGCAGAAATAATTGCACAAGCTTCACTCAATAAGCCAAAACCAGAATGGCACAAAACCATATGTCATGAAATTGCTCAACAGGAAGTAAGCTCAATTTACCTCGGCACAAACATCCAATGAACAGCCAACAGAGAAAACATTATCACAAAAACAGTTTATGGTGAACTTATTGCATTACCACATGACCAATAATTCACTAAGAAGATGAATCTTTTAAATCAGAATTCAGCTGCCAAGCCCTTTCTCCCTGCCCAATCTTCAAAAGTCCACTTATCAACGTTGACTTGCTTTGAACATAATTAGAAGTCATTCCAAATGTTTGACAAACCAATTTTTCCCCACAAGTGATTTCAAATTGCACTCCTTGCATTACTTAAGTCCAATCCAAATTCTGTAAAGAGTGTCCTTAGCATCAGTGATGCATTATTTAGAAGCATGTGACTAGTTCCAACTAATTCATAGTGGAGCTCCATCTTAAGTAAATGTCATTGGCAAAAATGACAACCCATCTAAAATAAGTCACAATTCAAACTAGTTAAGGTTGGTTATATGGACCATCCCCTCCACTCAACATGTCATGTTGAAATGATAGTTCTAAAGTATGATTTCACTTTTAAAACCTGAGAAATCCTACAACATATATCACAACAGAACCGTGTCAATCCAGAAAATCTGTTCTGCAAACAACACTTTATTGAAGGCAAAAGAATTGGAATTCTAATACAGTAACACACAATTATCATTCTTACTTTATAAGAACAACAGCTCCAAAGGAGAGCAAAACACGTGAAAGATCACAACAGTAATACAGCATTGAAATACCATGTTCCCTCTTCATGCACATGCCAAAGCATGGCAGATTTCACAAATGCATAAACAAAAAAGGCAAAAAGATCCCAATTCACAAACCTCACAATTATCAAGAACCAATGATTTCAGCTTAGGGCACCCACCACCATCACTAAAAACATCACAAATAGAATTAGTCAAAGATTCACAATCTGTGAGATCCATTTCTTGCAAACTTTGGCACTGTAATGCTAATGTTGCTAGGTTCTCCTGCTTCTGCAATGCTAATTTCTGCAAGTCACAAACAAATTACAAGAGTTGCTACACTGAAAAATTAAGGAAAGCACAGTGAATATACAGGAGCCTTCTAGTGAAACATACTTGAAGTGAATTGGAAGTGATATTGATACGATGAAGGGCTGGGCAATTAGACACCATTATAGATGATAGCATGATACTTCTTAAGTTCAGATCAGCAAATCTGCAGGCAGACCAAAAAGAACATAATATTACTTCAACAAAAAACAGCAAGAACAAACCTCTTGCCATCCAAAGGGTAAGAATGCTTCTCAAGATTTAAATGGTGAGATGGAGGAATGGAAGAGAACGCTTACTTTCGACAATGTACTAATCTTATGTTTTGCAAGCGAGGAAGATCCAAGGACACAGAAGTCAAAAGACTGCAATTGTCAAGCTCCAAAACCTGCAAAAATTACAATGACAATGCTCCAAAGTTATTTCTGAGGAACACATCTAGGCAAGACCAACATGCAAAGCAAGAGAATCCAAACCTCCAGCAAGGAACTATGTGCAATTGCAGACATTGAAGCTGAAGTGATGCCTTCACAACTATGAAGCTTGAGAACTGTCAACACGGGCAGTCTAACAGACTTCAAAGAAGGGAAAAAAATATATATTATCATGAAGTCAAACAGTGGCATATTCATATCTAACCAAATCAAAAAATGCACTAATTTAGAAACTAACCTCAAGTGATATGTTTGGACAATAAGAAGCATTAAGAACGTGAAGATTAGAACAAGTGTGGGATATTTCACGTAGTGTCTCATCACTCACACAAGAACAATTCGACATGTCTAAAGATGCTAATTGAGGGCATGAAATTGCTGCCGAACGAATTGCAGCATCTGTAAGCTTGTAGCAAGAGCCTATGTCAAGGAGACGCAAGAGAGGACAATTTAGCACAGCTTGTGCCATGTTGCTGCGCTTCAAAGATAAAGTTTCAAGTTGTGGACACCTGTAAAAGAATATCTTAGCACAAAGTAAGAGAACTAACAAAATTTTGATTTAAAAGCTTAATAGTGTTTCACCTGACAGATACCCTCATCACACGGCATTTTGTTAGTTGAAGATGACACAGTCTATCATGGTTTATTGGTATCTCCTGAATACCATTACCCAGAGTAGCATCATTGACATTCAAATTCTTTAACATGCTACAATCTCCCAAGGCATGGAAAAAAGGATCCCCTAGCTGTCCTTTTCCCAAGGTTAAAGACTCAAGATTTCTGAGAAAAATACAAAGATATTAGTGGCAGCTTAGTGTGTCATTACTTGACCATAACAAGATGAACAACATCTAAAACATCTACCTTAAAGAAGAGACTGCTTTCATAACAAGCAGGTGAATAGAAGGAGCACCATAAATATTCACTTCAGTGGCATTCGGATACCGTCGAGACATGTCCTCAACTACATATTCATATTAAATACATCAATTTGATTCCTCAACCATTATTTTCCAATAAGAAGGGACATAGATGCAAAGTGCTTATATAATACAATACAGGTAATCACAAAGGGACACAGATGCTAAGTGCTTATATAATACAATGCAGGTAATCGCTTTCATTTGTCGACCATAATATTTGATAGTTAGGTTGTGATCCATTTACTCATATAAGTAGGCCAACATTGCATGCTCAACAAGGCTTTCAACAAATTTATAATTCAGGAATGCTATGCATGTATACTTTATTGTTTAGATGTATAGTCCATTCCACATATATGATGTCTGATTATTTAACTGTATTTAACTGATACGTGTACTCTTATTTATCAAATGATGATTCAAAACTCACTTATAAGCAGACCAATATTGCATGCTAAACTAGGCTTTTTAAACAAATTCATAATTTACGAATGCTAAGCTTGTGTTCTCTATTCTTCAAACGTCTAGCCCATTCCACATTTATGATGTCTGATTACTTAACTCATACACCCATTCTTATTTATCAAATGATGACAAGAAGTACAAAGCCGCAATTCATATCTAGCCTCAAGGCATTTTCCAACATGAAGAGCATCATATTTATGCATTTTAAGAAACTTCTGCAACTACATCATCTGGATTTCACTACTTTTTGCTGCATACCATTTACTTGAACAAGGATCATGGTTAGGTAAGAAATTATAGACCACATTTGCAGGGTTTCCATTTTCCAATATTCATTCATCCTTAAGCTATATAGAAAAGGAAGTTAACAGTAAAGCCTTCTAGTGATAAGATCGAGGGGGATGGGGAAGGGAGAGCTGATGGTGACAAGCTCCTTTTGAGTTTAACAAAACCACATCTCTTCACACCTCTACAATACCCCATCTCATATGCAGGAGGAAGATAAAGTAAAAAATTTAGCATAAGGAAAATAGTAGAACTCACATTGTTCTACCGATATGTTTCGGTTCTCAAAATCCAAACACCTCCAGAAGTCTTCATGAGCACTAGCAGCTTGCCACTGCCTACAAACCAGTGCTGCCCGACATAGATTAATGTGGTCCAAGAAAGAGAAAACCTGGGTAGAAAAAGGAAAATATAAAATTAGATCAGATGAAAGCAAGCTGTGGTACATAGATCTATTATAAAAATATTAAAAATGAAATTTACCATATGCAACAAGTCATCTGTAAGATCCATCCTAGCATCTAAGTCTTCTAAATTGGAAATGACAATATCATCACCACCATCTCTCCCACCACTAGAATCGAAGGGATTCTCATCGCTGTTGTTACTCCACATGAAGTTATGATAAAAAATCTCATTATTAGATGAAATTGAAGAGCTCTGAGTTAAACCAAGGTCTCTATCTGCTGATGAAGTAGAATCACCAACATCTGAAGACATCACCGCAGCATAATGACTGTCACTGCAGAGAGACAATAGCCTATCATGCATGAACAACAACCACTAAAACCATGAAGCACGCACACACTCTGATAGTACTCATGTAACATAAACATCATCCAATCCTAATCAGGTATTGCAAACAATGTTGGTGACGAAAATGCAATCAAAATATGAAGGTAACAGTAACAAGTTACAATTGTGATGTCCAAATGAGACTATACTTGCTAGCTAAAGACCAAAGGAAGAAATGCACTTCCTTACAAGTTAACCAGCAATCCTCCTTACACTTCACAGTCAGAGAGAAAACTAAACGTAGAAATCCAAAATATCTGGAAAAATATAGCAGGGTTTAGCTCAAATTCTTTTACCATAATGACAGATTGTTACACAACATCATTTCAAAAACATGACCCAGAGGCACACACACCACAATTGGCAGAAAAACATTGACTTACCATCCAAAAATACTGAAAGTTCAAAACTTTCATTTAAAAAAAACTACCATTTTAGAATGAAACATGCCAAAAAAAAAAACCAAAACAATCAGAAACAGCAATCCGTAGAGACTAAAGTTCAACCCCAATTAAACACAAAACAAGTGCAAAGCTCACTTAGAACAGGAGTAAACTTTAGCCCTTTTATTATGGGCATCACGATCACACTTCTCTTTACCACTACCCTCCGCCTCTGACACTGCAGAACTACTACCACTGCTTTCTCCCCGTGCCAGCCATGAGGCGCGAAAAGCAGAGCTCCTCAAAGCAAGAGAAGGAGCCACAAATTGAGCCTCCACCTCGAAACCCGCCCCCACCTCTCCCCAAGTTGCCGCACCGCTGCCTCCACCGCCACGTGTACGTTGCATCGCTCTAATCATTTCCTCAACCCACCTCAACGACTCCCGAGCATTACGGTCTCGGCGGATATCTGTCAATGCAACGGCCTCAGTATCCTCCTCTTCGTTTTTTCCAAAATTACCCTCAGTGTTGCCTTCATTTTCTGAAATGCCCTCTCTCATGGGTTTATATTCTACTACTTCTTCTTTACCGAAAATGAAGCACGAGAAACACCAAATCTTCATGCAATTTAAGGTAAAGGCAGTAGCTTTACTCACACAAGAAAACCTAGGTCACCCGGTCTCGTGCATTTCTAGAAAAAATAAGAAAAAAATTCCTAAATTGAAGAAATGAAGTGAAGAATCGCAAAATACCGGAGTCAAAACTGTACAATCAAGCTTCGATTGAGGGTAATTAGAGAATGAAAGAAATGAACCGATCGGTGTTGATACATGTAAGGAGAAATGCTAGGAGAGTTTTAGAGAGAGAAAAATTGACTTTGAAGGGATCTGATCGGATCTTATAAGCTCTCCGATTTCCTTGTTGAAGATTGTTTTCCTTTAGTGAAAGGGAGTGGGAGATCGGCTGCGTATAAGGTGATAAAAATCTCTTCACTTCTTGATTATATGGAAACTTTTCAGAAAACGACGACGTTTTGAGAAGGTTAAGCCGTGTCCTCAAAATACAATAATGTAGCTAGTTTACTGTTTTTCTTCTCGCAAATCACGCTAGATTGAAATTGTTAATTTTGGAGAATTCTTTTTATCCCAAATTTAAACGTAATTGTTTTTTTTACAAGGAAAGGATGCGTTCAAAATCAGATACAATTAAAATAATATAGATAGTAGTTTCAAATTTTATATAAAAAATCCACAGAAACTCAATTTTGATTTTTCTAATTTTTCAGTTTGTTTTAATGATATTAGAAAAAGATAAGTTGGATTCTAATTTAGAGAGAAAAAATTATTATTTATACCCATTTTAACCACTAAAATAATTGAAATTTATGTAAATAAATTTTATTTAATGAGTTTTATGGTAGTTATTTTGGATTTTAATATTGCTTAAAAACAAATCTAAAAAAATTATTTAATTTGATATATTATTTGAACCTTTTTTTATTGGATTGCTAAATGAATCTTTACATGTTGTATAACTAGTTAGTTTTAGGGTGTGCTTTTTACTTTAAATGAGTTGAAAATGGATTTGTTGGGTTAAAAATCCATAATCTAATTTTTTACCCATCACGGTAATAGTTGAAATTCAAACCGAAAGAAAATAACTGAGGTAACATATTGTTTTTATATATTTAAAAACAATAAAAAAAGTCATTCATCCCTTTAAATATTTAAAGAAAAAAAAAGTTTAAATATGCAAGTCTACACCAAAGGCCTAAAAAAATATTATGCTAGGCTCTTTTTTTGTATTTTTTTAGATATAAATTCATGAAAAAAATCTTAACTTAGTTAGTTTCATGATTTAAATTATAAATTTAATGAGTTAAGTTAGAGTGTATTTTTTTTATTTTTTTAATAAATTTTTTGTTCCTCAATTTAAAAAAATACAATTTAATCTTTTATTATTAATGATTTATAAATTAAAAAGAAAATGGAGTCTTACCTTTTGTTATCGACAATTTATTTTTGTTATTTCAACTTTATGCATCTATCATGATTTTTTAAAAAAATAATATTTTGTTAAAAAAATTGCATACACTTTTTTATATATAAATATGTTAAATCAAAAATAATTTATAAAATAAAAAAATTATTAAATTTTATGGTGTGCATGACTTGCTTCAAGAATTTAGTTGGTTGATTTAACTTTACTTATTTTTTATAAAAAAAATATTGAGTTTTTTAAATTTTTTTACGTTAAATTAATTTAAGAATTAAGTTTTTTATTTTTTATTTTCAAAGTTATGTCGGAACTTTCTCATGTTAACTTAAAATGTAATCTAATATGTTGTTTTTATATGTTAAATAAAAATATTTTCAAATATCCCATTAATTTTAAATTTATAAATAAAATATCTTTTCATTTCTAAAAGATACATTAGTAAAACCTAATTTTCTTTTATTTTTTGAAAAAAAACTCTAAACCACTTCTTAAGGCTAGCTAATGAGCTACTATAATCACACAAACCGTGTTACGTTATGGATGGATCATAGTATAAGGTTTTTTTTTTTTTGAAAGAGCAAAAACTTGTGTATATAAAATAACACTTTTTTATAATAAAAAATGTAGTTTAATTGTTTAGGTTATAAATTTACATTTTAGATGTTATCAATTTAAGTTTTATAAATTTTAGAATAGAGATTTATATAATCATAAATTTTAAAACTTGTAAAATTAGTTGAGATATATGTAAATTAATTTAGATATTTCTATTAATAAAAAAATTAAAAATAATTTTATATTTATTAATCTGATTAACAAACATAGTTAACAATAGAGAATCCATGATAAAATTTGTTTTTTTAACTTTTTATCTAATAATATGAGATTTTAACTAAGTTTTTTTTAAAAAGAATAAGAAAAGAAAAGCAAGAGGAGATAATTTATTTTTCTGTGCTGGTATTTATACTATTGATTTTATATAAAACAAAAAACAGAAATCAGTAAATACATGTTTTATGTTGATAGTTTATGTTGGTTTTTTAGACGTACATGAGAGTGTAAAATAATTATTTTTAAAAGTATTTTTAATTTAAAAATATATTAAAAAAATATTTAAAAAATTATTTTTGATATTAACATATTAAAATAATTAAAAAATATAAAAAATTAATTTTAAATAATCTTTTTTAAATATCATCTATATAGCAATTCTAAACAATCCTTTTATTAGTGATTTTCTTAGTAAGTTATTGGTTGGAAGATTCGTTGGTTCAATCATGGAAACTCATAATAATAATTCACCTTGAAAAACACTAAAATTGGATAAGTGTGTGTTTTGATTTTATCATGGATGATGTGCTTTAAATGTATTTTTTTAATTAAAATTGTATTAAAAAATTAATTTTTTTACCACTAATACATCAAAAACACTTATAAAAATATTAATTTTATATTTTTTCAAACAAAAAAAATCATTAAAAAGCATAGGAAAATGCAATGTCAAACAAATACTAAATGATAATATTCCTTTTAATTTTTTAATTGTCCAAGCAAAACATGGATAATTTTTAAATTTTTTTACTTTTATTTCTTGTATTTAGTAATCTAAAGTCATTTTGGGTATGCGTAATTGCTTGAGAAAATCACCTTTGTTTTTTTTTATTAATGGTTGTGATTTATCGTTTCAATCGATATTAAATATATATTGACATAGAATTTTTTATTTTTATATTTAAAAAATATTTTAAAAAATCAATGAAATTTTTTTCATGTTTTTCAAAAATTATTTTTTAAAAAATATAAAATATTATTTTAGTATATTTTTAATCCAAAAACACTTAAAAACAACAATAATTATTACGTTTGCAGACACTTTCTGTTGCAGTTGATATTGCTTGCTTCTTGCAGAGGCAGCATCATGCGTGCACCGACCTGTATCTTGCTCGGCTAAAAGTAATCTAAAGTTGACTCGTACAAAAATTGAACTGGAAATTGTAACTCACTTGTCTTTCCTTTCCTCCCTCCTCCCTGCTGTCCCCAGGAATAAAGTTTTCACCTATGAAAAAGGTTTTATTTCACGTAATTAAGAGAGAGAGAGAGGAGGAAACCTCGTATTACTGCCCTTTTCATCCATCGACTCTTAATTAGTTCCCTAATCTAAGTCTCAATTTGGGCCTTAAATTATCAGACGTTCCTCAATTGAGCCTTTTCGTCCGTGTTGTTAACATTTGTCTCTGTTTTAGACGGAAGGAATTTGTTGAATAAATTCCTCAAGTGTTAGGGATGAAATTGATAAGAACAAATTGTTTTAGGGTGAAGCTGAGAATGAGGTAGCATATTAGGGATGAAAATGAAATCTCTCCTTAAAAATATCCGCAATCTTCAAGGCTGGCGACATGCTTGCCTAATGGCTGCCAGGTGGGCTGCATGCCTGCATCGTTCCTAGCACTCCCTAACAAACCTAATGCAAAAAAATAACGGCTCTTTCTTTTTCTTTTCCTTTTTTTTTAAAAAAGAAAAACAAATAAAGAAAGAAAAGAAAAGAAATTGCGGCCCTTTGAACAACATTATGCATCTGCCACAGCAATGGAAGTTGATAAAAATCTGGAATTAAAATAGTGTTTTTTTAATTGAGGTTGTTTCTGTGTTTTGTATAAAACACAATGAATGATTGTTTAATTATTAATTTTAAAAGTATTTAAAATTGATGGACCTCATCATTTACTTGAGGCTGGACCTCAATTATGGAAAAGCAAGTTTTTTCTGCTTTTTACACGTTGGACTACAATTATATATCTTCTGGTAATGTTAAAAAGCATTTAAAATGACCATTATAACCTCTTCTCTTTCTTCTCATTCATTTCTCTTTAACTGCAACAACAATTACGCAAGACAATCTCTATTTACTACTACACAGCCAACAACCCCTGAGCATGATCATTGTAACCTCTTTTTTCTTTTTTCTCTCATTCATTTCTTCGTAACTACAGTAAAAGAAGACTAACCCCATTACTACAACCAACGACCTTAGAACATAAATCCAAATTTATATGGTTGGTAGATAGTAAATCCTCCTTTATTCTGACACCAAGACTATAATTTTCATTTGGTTAGTTTGATTAATTGATTGGTCTGCATAGATACTTTCTCATTTTTCTTTTTATTTTGTGCTTACAGATATAGATATGTTTATTAAACTTTACAAATTAATATGTTTATTAAGCTTTACAAATTAATAATAATAATAATAACAAGCTAAAGATAACTTTGAAATCTAATATTAATGTTAGGATCAAATAATGATAAAAATAATTATCATGGTTAAAAGATCCACTAATGGTATTTCAAATAAGTATAATATAAACTCTTTTTATCACTCAACTGGAAATCACACAAAAAAAAATTCCAATCAGATAATTTGTTATTAATAACTTATTATAAATAACACCAAACTTATGTTAGGAATTATCTTATTTAAATAATACCAAACTTTTAAATATTGTCAGAAATTCATGATGCTAACTTATGTTAACAATAAATTAAGTTATTTTCATAACACAAGTGTAGGTTATTTATTAGTATTTAAAAGTGTATTTTTTATCAAGATTTTATATCATCATTTTATACTTGAAGTATCAATAACTCTTTAACTAAAACATGTTTTATAATAACATATCTAATAATGTATGATACCTTTTAATTTGTGGTAAATGTTCATTTTAAATGTAGGCTTATTACATAAATAAAAGAATTGATTGATGAGTTTAAGAACTAAAATTAAAAGTACAAAGAGATGACCAAACTTAGAAAAGAGATGTTGATGTAGTCCAAACCGGAACACGGTTCGGTAATAGGGTCATATTTAGAGCTATAGATCTCGGATTTAAGTCTATTTTATATGGATGGAAAGGTAAGACATATACCCACAACTTTTATGTGGAAGTCTAGTTTTAAAAAGGCTATCTTTAAGTCCAAATTATAGCAACAACGAAGAAGTCTGAATCTGTCTTGCAGCCCGAATATTGTTCAGTGTTTAACCTATATCTAGAGTTTTAGAAGTCCAGATAACCTCAATTTTTTTCCTAAAAAGTTGAGACAATTTCCTAGAACTTTTTATGTTTTCAAGTGGTTCTAATTTTAACATTATCAATGATGTTTTGGGCAAAAAAAAAAAAAGATAAGGATTGCTACTAACACAACCAAAAGATTGATATCTTCTCCTAAGTGCAAGAATGTCAAAGTAATAAATAATACGGCAAGACTGGGGTTAAACCACATGAAAGTTAATTGTATAAATTATAGATAACAATAATAATATAACAAGAAAAACAACAACAACAACAACAATAGTACTAGTAGTAGTAGTAATAAAGAAGAAGAAAAAGAAAAAGTTAATGAGAACTTTGATAGAGAAAATTAATGTAATGATTAAATAATAATAACAACAAATGTCAAGGTTAGAGGATTTACTAATGGTATATCAAACAAGTATAGTATAAACTCTTATTATTCAACTGGAAACCACACATAAAGGAGGTTCCAATCAGATTATAAATTGTTAACATGATTACATTAGTTATCTTATTCGATTATTTCTAATACTTGTAAATCTTATCAGTCATTCATGATTATAACTTATGTTAACAACAAATAAAGTTTCTTTCATAGCTCAAGTCTCAGTTATACCATACATTATAGGCTATGAAAATGCCAAGCATTTGTTGTACCAAGTGTTATACAACATAAATCTAGATTAGTCATTTAACAAGCAAAGTATTAAAAGTAAACAAGATAACGAATATAAAACATATTGGTATCAAACATTAAAATCCATATTGAGTTTACACTATAATTATTCTTACACCATTAGTATAACTTTTTCACATTGACACAATAAACTTAGCTAAATATAATGAAAGAAAGAAAAATAAATAAATAAAATAAGAACATAAATAAGATAAAATTTAACTAAGTAAAGGAAAGGAATTGAAAGGTATAAACAAGATATTAAAGAAAATAAAACTTAAACATTACAAAAATACAAAGAGAAAAGGCAAGAGAATGATCTTGATCTAGAGACCAAGATGCCTAAATACATGACAAATGTCTCCTTTTATAGGGCAAAATTGAAAACTATTGATTGATAAGTGGGTGACCAACTACTGACTTGGTGACAATCATTATCTTCTCTTGTCTGCCCTAAAACGTCATTGATAATGTCAAAATTGAAACTACTTGAAAACATGAAAATTATAGGTAATTGCCTTCTCTTTCCAAACAAAAGAAAAGAAAAAGAAGGTCATTTGAACTTCTAGAACTCTAGATATGGGCCAAACACTAAATAATATTTGGGTTATAAGACAGATTTAGACTTCTTTATTATTACTACAACTTGGACTTGAAAATTGCTTTATTAAATCTTGGGCTCCATATGAAAGTTGTAGAACTATGTCTTGCCTTTTCATCTATATAAAATAGATTTAAATCCAAGATCTACAGCTTCAAATATGACCTAATTACCGAACAGTGTTCCGGTTTTGACTACATCGACATCTCTTTTCTAAGTTTGGTCATCTCTTTGTCCTTTTAATTTTAGTTCTTAAACTCAATCAATCTTTTCATTTATGTGATAAGCCTGTATTTAAAATAAAAATTTATTATAAATTAAAGGTATCTTATATTATTAGATATGTTAGTATAAAACATGTTTTAATTAAGAAGTTATTGATACTTCAAGTGCAAAATGATGATATAAAACCTTTATAAAAATGCATTTTTAGGTACTAATCAATCACCAAGTTAAGAGTTGGCCACCCACTCATCAATTAGTCATCAAATTAATAGTTTCTAATTTTGGCCTATAAAATGAGGCACTTGCCATGTATTTAAGCATCTTGGTTTCCAGATTAAGATCATGCTCTTGCTTTCTCTCTTTATATTTTTATAATGCTTAAGTTTTGCTTTCATTAATATCAAAGTTAATGTCTTTCATTTCCTTTCATTTACTTAGTTAACTTTTATCTTATTTATGTTCTTATTTTGTTTATTTATGTTTTTTTCTTTCATTATGTTTAGCTAAGTTTATTATGTCATAGTAAAAAGGTTACATTAATGGTATAAGATTAAGTATAATATAAACTCAACATGGACTTTAATGTTTAATACTAATATGTTTTATATTTATTATTTTGTTCATTTTTAATACTTTGCTTGTTAAATAACTAATCTAAATTTGTGCTGTATAACATTTGGTACAATAAATGCTTGGCACTTTCATAGCTCATACTGTATGGTATAACCCACACCTAAGTTATGAAAGAAACTTAATTTGTTGTTAACATAAGTTATAATCATGAATGCCTGACAATATTTACAAGTATTAGCATTAATCAAGTAAGATAACTAATGTAATCATGTTAATAATTTATAATATGATTGGAACCTCCTTTGTGTGTGGTTTCCAATTGAATAATGAGAGTTTATACTAGACTTATTTGACATACCATTGGTGAATCCTCTAACCTTGACATTTGTTGTTATCATTGTTTAATCATTACGTTAATCTTCCATCTCAAAATTCTCATCAATTTTTTCTTCTTTTTCTTTGTTACTATTACTATTACTATTACTATTACTACTACAACTATTATTATTATTATTATTATTATTATTATTGTTATTATTATTGTTGTTGTTATTCTTGTTGTTGTATTATTATTATCTATAATTTATACAATTAACCTCTTTATGATTCAACCTTGGTCTTGCCAAATAATTTATTACTTTAACACTCTTACACTTAGGAGAAGACATCAATCTTTAGTCATTAATTAGTATATAACAGTGTATTTTTATCAAGGTTTTATATTATCATTTTGTACTTGAAGTATCAATAACTTCTTAACTAAAACATGTTTTATAATAACATATCTAATAATATAAGATATCTTTAACATATCTAATAATATAAGATATCTTTAGTTTGTGGTAAATGTTTATTTTAAATACAGGCCTATCACATAAATAAAAGGATTGATTGATGAATTTAAGAACTGAAATTAAAAGGACAAAGAGATAACTAAACTTAAAAAAGAGATGCTGGTGCAGTCCAAACTGGAATACTATTCGATAATTGGGTCATATCTAGAGTTGTAGATCTTGAATTTGGATATACTTTATATGGATGGAAAGGTAAGACATATGCTTACAACTTTTATTTGGAGCCCAAGATTTAAAAAGGTCATTGTGAAGTCCAAATTGTAACAATAACGAAGAAGTATGAATTTGTTCTATAGCCCATATACTATTTAGTTTTTGGCCTATATCTAGAGTTCTAGAAGTTCAAATGATATATATTTTTTTTTGTAAAGTTGAGATAATTTCCTACAACTTTTATATTTTCAAGGGTTCCAATTCTGACGCTATCAATGATGTTTTGGACAAACAAGAGAAGATAAAAATTGTTATTAAGTCAAGAGTTGGTCACCCACTCATCAATTAGTCATCAAATTAATAGTTTCTAATTTTGGCTTATAAAAAGAGGTATTTTCCATGCATTTAGGCATCTTGGTTTCTAGATCAAGATCATGCTCTTGTTTTCTCTTTTAAGTTTTATTTTCATTAATATCTTATTTATGCCTTCCATTTTCTTTCCTTTACTTAGTTAACTGTTATCTTATTTATTTATGTTTCTCTTATTTATTATGTTAGTTAAGTTTATTATGTTAAGGTGAGAAGGTTACACTAATGGTGTAAGAATAAGTATAGTGTAAACTTAACATAGACTTTAATGTTTGATATTAACATGTTTTGTATTTGTTATCTTGTTCACTCTTTAATACTTTGCTTGTTAAATGACTAATCTAAATTTATGTTGTATAACACTTGGTAGAACAAATGCTTAGCATTTTCATAGCCTATATTGTACAGTATAACTGACATCTGTGCTATGAAAGGAACTTGATTTGTTGTTAACATAAGTTATAATCATGAATGCCTGACAACATTTATAAGTATTAACATTATTTGAATAAGATAACTAATGTAATCACGTTAACAATTTATAATCTGATTGGAACTTTCTTTGTGTGTGGTTTCCAATTGAGTAATAAAAAGAGTTTATATTATATTTGTTTAAAATACCATTAGTAGATCCTTTAACCTTGACAATTGTTGTTATCATTATTTAATCCTTATATTGATCTTCCATCTCAAAGTTCTCATCAACTCTTCTTCTTCTATTATTATTATTATTGTTATTGTTGTTGTTGTTGTTGTTATATTATTGTTGTTTATTATTTATACAATTAACCTCCCTATGGTTCGACCCTGATCTTGCTTGGTTTTTTATTACTTCGACACTCCTACATTTGGGAGAAGACATCAATCTTTTGGTCATGTCAAGTTTTTGGCGTCATTACCAGGGAGATAAGTTATTGTATAAATTATAATATTTATTTTATTTTTTCTTTTCACTTTTCTAGTATTTGTTTTCCATTTTTCTTTTATTTTATTCCTACACGTGCATGAAAGTATGGTCATATACATTAAGTGGCAGACTTTGTAGGGTATCCTCATCATTTTTAAAAAATATAGTCGAAGAAGATAAGCAATCACTTCATAATAAGAATAACTGTGTTAGAACACTTAGAGAGCACATGAATCCCATAGGAACAAGTGCGTCATCATGCATAGTTTCTCCCCTGATGTATCTCATTTTAATTTTAAGTCATACATTATTCAACTTTTACCTTTTTTTATGGCTTAGATTTAGAAAATCCATACTTGCATTTAAGAGAATTTGAGAAGATTTGTAACACCTATAATAACTCAAATTATAGCATGAACACCATTAGATTAAAGATTTTTTCTTTTTCATTAAAAGATAAAGCTAAAACATGGCTACAAAATTTGAGACCAGGATCCATTCGTACTTAGGATGAAATGTAATAACAGTTTTTAAAGAAGTTTTTCCCAACTCATAGAACAAACTCTTTCAAAAGAAAAATTAGCACTTTCACTTAAAAACCAGGAGAAACATTTTACCAATGTTGAGATAGGTATCAAGACTTACTTAATGTTTACTCGCATCATAGTTTTAAAATATAGAGATTGGTTTCATATTTTTATGAAGGCTTAACACTTAGAGATAGACAAATAGTTGAATTAATGTGCAATGAAACTTTTGAAGATAAAGACCTTGATAAAGCAATGGAATACTTAAACTTGTTAGCTGAAAATGCTCAAAATTAGGACACCGTAGGTACTTATAAGGCTCTGAGTAAAACTCAATCTCTTATATTTAGTGGAGGTATGTATATCCTTAAGGAAGATTATGACTTATAAGCCAATTTTACACGTGGAGCTAGAAAAGTTGAGGTATTAGAATTAAAAAAAAGTGGTCAATTAAAATCTATTCAAGATAAAACGTGTCAAATCTGTGAAATAAATAAACACTCAACCAATGACTGTCCAACCTTACTTTCTTTTAAGGAATGTCTTCATAAACAAGTTCATGCTTTAAATAGTTTTGAAAGGCCTAATTATAACATATACTCGTAAACATACAATCCTGGTTGGAAAAATCACCTAAATTTCTATTGGAAGAGTGATAATACACAAACTTCACAACCACAGTTTCAAGGAGGTAGTCAAGTTTTAGGGTTGTCCCCAAAGTTTTTGCACAAGGGGACATCATTAGAAAAATAATTGGAGATGAATTACAAGTCTCTACAATGTTTGCTTGAATAAATGTAATGTTTAACTATGCTAATGCTTTCATTGCCTTACCAGGTGGTCTAGACATATTGGAAGAGATCTTTTATATTTCCTCTTAGGCCCAACTATATATTTACCATAAACCCATAGGTCTGTTAAATGTTAATGGTTATTATAATAAGTTGTTGTCGTTTCTTGATCATGCTGTGAAACATGAATTTCTAACAGTTTTTGCAAGACAAATTATAATTTCTGCTGCTACTATTGAATAATTGATAGAGCAACTATAATCTTTCATTCCTGTAATTGATCCCTCCATGAGTCGCATGAATTGGTCATTTGAGGAAAGCCGTAAAAAGCTTAGATTGGATTTGAGTCTTTATTTTTGAATTTTTGTGTCTTTTGGTTTTAATACTGTGTTTTATTGTTTCTTATATTTGTTTAAGTGTATTTCAGGTTTGTTCTATACTTTATCTTTCTACTTTAGGACATTGAGGACAATGTCTCGTTTTGGTTGGGGAAAGAGGGTATTTATTAATGAAAAAAAATTAAATAATTATGTTTTCTATTTCATAAAGCATGTGTAAAATTGTTGTTACTAGGATGATAGAGTAAATGAGTTTTTTTGTTAAATCTTAAGACGCATCTTAGTAAATATTCTTAACAAGGTCTATTATAATACTTCTTGAAATATTCAGGTTTATAAATTCTCGCATTGTTACTACTTAATTTTGCTTATATATTCATTTAACATGTAATCTTATAATTTACTTTACATACATATACTTTAACATATAATTATGGGTTGCACATTGGATTATTATATTATTTATATTTTTTTGTTAAAGGTAACAACTAAGGGAAAGGGGTAGTATATAAATTGAAAGAAGCAAAAAAAAAAGAGCAAAAAAAATGATGATAATAAAAATATAGATAAGTTTAGTTTCATAGCCTCTCTAACCTAAATAATTAAGCCCGAGGGGGTGTTTTAACACTTAATACCCTAAAGTCAACTAACTTGGGAGCTATTGGCCCAACGTTTGTTGTATAGGTTGAGGGAAAAAGCTTAAGAAAATCAAACATTGCATTATTTACATATCAGTATTGGCAACCCCAGTTACTAAGTTCGTAGGGGTGTCCCAACACCTAATGTCCTAAGACCAACTGGTCTGGGAGTCATTAATCAAAAGCTCGTTACATGGGTTAAAGATACATGTTATTTTAAGTTATATGTATATCTATTAAAAAAAATAATGCTAACCCAAGGAAGTTAACCTTAAACATTAGCATAAAAATTTTGTTTTTTTGCAAGAAAAGCTTTATAACTATGTGTTGATATATTGAGCATAAAATGAAGGTTTATTAATATCTTATTTAAAAGGTATTGAGCATATATATAAATTTAATGAGAGTTTGTTTATCAGGATAGATTACTGAAAGTTGAATGATGAATACCTTGCTTTATGGAATTTACAAATTATTTTTCTATTTTAACGCTTTGATTACTAGGGATTAGTAATAAGTTGGCTGGGGGGTGTGTGATTAGTACTTAAAAGTATGTTTTTTTTTTATTAAAGTTTTATATCATCATTTTACACTTAAAGTATCAATAACTCCTTAACTAAAACATGTTTTATAATAGCATATCTAATAATATAAGATACCTTTAATTTATGCTAAATATTTATTTTAAATGTAGGCTTATCATGTAAATGAAAGGATTGATTGATGAATTTAAGAACTCAAATTGAAAGGATAAAGAGATGGCTAAACTTAGAAAAGAGATGCAAGTGCAGTTCAAACCGGAACACTGTTCGGTAATTAGGTCATATCTGGAGCTATAGATCTTGGATTTAGTTCTACATTATATGGATGGAAAGGTAAGATATAGGCCTACAACTTTCATATATAACCCAAGATTTAAAAATGTCATTTTCAAGTCCAAATTGTAGCAACAACAAAGAAATCCGAATATGTCTTACAGCCTGTGCACTATTCAGCGTTTTGCCTATATCTGGAGCTCTAGAAGTCTAAATAACCTCTATTTTTTTTTCTGAAAAGCTAAGATAATGTCATACAACTTTTATGTTTTCAAGTGGTTCCAATTCTAACGTTATCAATGATGTTTTGGGCATAAAAGAAAAGATAAAGATTGTCACCAAGTCAAGAGTTAGTCACCCATTCATCAATTAGTCATCAAATCAATAGTTTCCAATTTTGGCCTATAAAATGAGGTATTTACCATACATTTAAGCATCTTGGTCTCCAGATCAAGATAATGTTTTTGCTTTCTCTCTTTATATTTTTGTAATGTTTAAGTTTTATTTTCATTAATATCTTGTTTATGCCTTTCAATTCCTTTCCTTTACTTAGTTAACTTTTATCTTATTTTATTTATTTATTTTTCTTTCTTTCATTATGTTTAGTTAAATTTATGATGTTAAGGTAAAAAGGTTATACTAATGGTGTCAGAATAAGTATAGTGTAAACTTAACATGGACTTTAATGTTTGATACTAACATGTTTTATATTTATTATCTTATTCACTCTTTAATGCTTTGCTTGTTAAATGACTAATTTAGATTTATATGGTATAACACTTGGTACAACAAATACTTGACACTTTCATAACTCATACTATATGGTATAACCGACACCTAAGCTATGAAAGGAACTTGATTTGTTGTTGATATGAGTTATAAGCATGAATGCCTCATTATTTACAAATATTAGTATTATTTGAATAATATAACTAATTTAATCATGTTAACAATTTATAATATGATTGGAAACTCCTTTGTGTGTGGTTTCCATTTGAGTAATAAGAGTTTATACTATACTTGTTTGACATACCATTAGTAGATCCTCTAACCTTGACATTTATTATTATCATTGTTTAATTCTTACATTAATCTTTCATCTCAATGTTCTTATCAACTTCTTGTTCTTCTTCTTCTACTACTACTACTATTATTATTGCTATTACTACCACTACTACGATTACTACTAGTATTATTATTATTAGTTATTATTATTGTTGTTGTTGTATTATTGTTATCTATAATTTATACAATTAACTTCTTTGTGGTTCGACTCTAGTCTTGTTAGGTTATTTATTACTTCGACGCTACTGCACTTAGGAGAAAACATCAATCTTTTGGTCATGTTAATGTATGTATGGTTGATTAGTACTTAAAAGTGCATTTTTATCAAGGTTTTATATTATCATTTTACACTTGAAGTATTAATAACTCTTTAACTAAACCATGTTTTATAATAACAAGTTTGATACCATAAGATACCTTTAATTTATAGTAAATGTTCATCCTAAATACAAGCCTATCATATAAATGAAATGATTGATTGATGAGTTGATGTATTGAAATTAAAAGGATAAAAAGAGGGCCAAATGTAGAAAAGAGATGCTGGTATAGTCCAAATTGGAACACTGTTTTGTAATTGGATCATATATGGAGTTATAGATCTTAGATTTAAGTTTGATTTATATGGATGGAAAGCTAAGACATATGCCTAAAACTCTCATGCTGAAGGCAAGACTTAATTCTGATGTTATTAATAATGTTGTTGGCAGATAAGAAGATAATGATTGTCACTAAGTTAAGAGTTGACCACCCATTCATCAATTAGTCATCAAATCAATAGTTTCTAATTTTGGCCCATAAAAGGAGGCTTTTACCATATATTTAGGTATTTTGGTCTCCAGATTAAGATCATGCTCTTGCTTTCTCTCTTTGTATTTTTGTAATGCTTAATTTTCTTTCTTTCATTAATATCTTGTTTATATCTTTTCTTTCCTCTATTTATTTAACTTTTATTTTATTTATGTTCTTATTTTATTTATTTATGTTTATCTATTTCATTATATTTAGCTAAGTTTATTATGTCAAGGTGAAAAGATTATACTAATGGTGTAAGAATAAGTGTAGTGTAAACTTAATATGGACTTTCATGTCTGATACAACATGTTTTGTATTTGTTATATTGTTCACTTTTAATACTTTGCTTGTTAAATAGTTAATCTAGATTTATGTTATATAACAATTGGTACAACAAATACTTGACATTTTCATAGTCCAACCATATGGTATAACCTATACCTATGCTATGAAAGGAAATTGAATTGTTGTTAATATAAGTTATAATTATGAATACTTGACAATATTTATAAGTATTAATATTATTCGAATAAAATAACTAATGTAATCATGTTAATAATTTATAATTTGATTAAAACTTTCTTTGTGTATGGTTTTTAGTTGAACAATAAGAGTTTATACTATACTTGTTTGAAATATCATTAATGGATCCTTTAACCTTGACATGTGTTGTTATCATTGATCAATCCTTACATTGATCTTCTATCTCAAACTTTTCATCAATTTTTTTTCCTTTTCTTCTATTATTATTATTATTATTACTATTATTATTACTGTTACTATTATAATTAGTATTAGTATCGTTATTCTTATTACTATTACTAGTATTATTAATATTAATATTATTAGTAGCATTATTAGTATTGTTGTTGTTATTCTTTATAATTTATATAATTTACCTTTATGTGATTCAATCCTGGTCTTGTCAGATTATTTATTACTTGATATTCTTACACTTGAAAGAATACATTCATTTTTTAGTCATGTCAATGATAATATTCTCTATTTACTCACCATGAATTCACATCTTGTTAATGATTTGCATCATTATTTTATTGTTAGTAGTTATCACTCCCATATATATCTTAAATAATTCGAATGATCCTCAAAGGTTTTATTATAAAATATGGTTTTCAAAATTGATCAGTCAATTAATTAAAAATAATAATTATTTTTCTTGAAATATTGCAATCATTGTGCTTCTATCTCTGGTTTTTTTTCTTGCATTTATATTTGTTATTATTGATGTGGATGATGGTTTAATTATTCCTGAAGAAGCAATTTGCCAACACTACTTCTACCTTAAAAATTCCTCCAATAAAATGCTCCAATTATCATAATGTCCATCAAAAGTATCGGAAGCAATGAATTTAAAAATAAAAAAAAACTGCTGCCGAATTTTTTCAAAACACTGCCGCTGGAATAAATTGTGTTATGGATTGAGCTGCTGCCAAGGCTGTTAGATGCTGCTTCTGGGAGGACTTCTCCACCAATTCTACAAAGAATGAAGCTGCGATACAAAGAATAAATTGTACTATCTTATTCGTCTATTGCTGGCTCGTCTTGTTCTTTATGCTTGCTGCAATCAAACTGACATTGTGTGTTTGATTAGCAGCTGCCGTGATCTGCTACTGCTCGTGTGAGCTACTGGAACGTGAGAAGCTGTTGCTGGCTGAATGTCACTGTTGATTTGGACAGGTACTGCTGGAAGGAGCTGCTGGACTGCTACTGTTTTGAGGACTGTTGCCGCTGGAGGAGATTCTGCTGCTACTGTTTCATGCTACTGGTGCTGCCAATTTGCCTGGAAGATGATCGCTGCTTCTATTTTATCTTGGGAGGAAATCACTGCTGATGTCTGCTGGTACAAGGCACTGCTACGAAGAAAAAAAAAAAGAAAACCTGTTGTTGGTTCGTCTGAGGTGCTGTTACAAGCTGAAGTTTTAAAGGCTGCTAGTGTCAATATTTCGCTGCTGCGATGATCAGCTGCTGCTGAGATATACATCAAAGAACGAGTATTTTGTTATGCGTATTGTTAAGTTTTGAAATATTCAGATAGAAATAATCAATTTAAATTTTTTTAGAGTTTCAATTATCCTATCAGACATATCTAGTATTATTTCAGGATTATATAAAAATTACCTAAAAATTAAATATTATTTTTAGTTTTAAATATTTTTTTAAATGTTGAGTTATTACAAACAACAAGTAGTTTAATTGTTTGATTTCTAATAATAATCCACATGAATTTATTAATAAGAAATCTTCTAAATTATTTTAGGAGAGAGATTGTTATATTTTAGAATGCTATCTTTTTTTTTTTTGTATTTTAGATATTTCAATACTGCACTTTACTCACACTTTTCACTATTTATAAGAAATAAGAGGCAAATTTTTTTATTTATAGGAAAATATAAAAACCTTATAAATAATAAAATATCAATTTACTCCTTAAATTATATCATATATATTATTTTAGTCTAATTTTAAAATTTTATTTAATTAAGTTCCTGTTTGATTTTTCAAGGTTTAGAGATGTAATTCCTTGTATAAATTACATTCTAATCCTTAATTTCTAAAACTTATTTATAATTAAGTTATAATTGATTAATCATTATATTTTAATTTTTGATCAAATGTGACCTATTAGGTTCACTAATAAGTTGGCCAAAATATAAATCACAACAAAAAATAAAATAGAATTAAATAAATTAAATAAATTTATTTATTATCAATTCAACAATTGATTGATTTATATTTAAAGATTAAGTATCATATCTAGAACTTGTTATGATGTCATAAATATTAGAAAAATCATAAATGGTTTGATTTGACTTTTCATTAACTAGTTTCTTAATGTAATTATGATCATTTTATAAAAAATATTTCAATTTAGATATTATAACATGAAGTGTTATATCAAACAATGTTTATTCTTAACATTATGGTCATTGATTTTTTAAATAAAATTTAAATTTTTTTACAAATCTTATTCCACCTTATACAAGGATTTACAATCAATATTATTTAATAACAAATAAAATATTTTTTTTCTAATTCATCTAGATTAATGAATCCTCTCTTGATTACTTAAATGCATTCACATAGTTCATGTTATACTTAATATCTATCCTTTTGTTATCCTTAATTTGGACAATGTGTAATAGGATCAAGACATAACACTGCTTATATAGAATAATTTAGTAATTTTAAGTTTACAGATTATTGACACAACTATTATATGAGCCTTTTCAAATACACAAGTAATCTCTTCATATAGAATTTTCATACGAGTTAATTCAACAAATATGTCATCTAACATGCACTTATATATTTGTTTTAAACATTTTTTATACCTCAACTAATGAAAACAACTGTTTTTTTTTACAAAGAAAATAATATAATATATACTAATCTCAATAACTCTAATTAATATCTAGTTTTAATAGAGCATTAATAATTAAAAATAATATTTTGATGCAATAGGAATCCTATAATTATAATAATTTTATAATTTCTTTTACAAATCATTTTTGTCTTATAGATTTTATCCTTCTCTTGATTTATTAATTAAATATCAAAATTTTAATTTAGTAATCAAATATTTGATGAATATTAACAATAAATAAGCTTTTTAATAGTGCATTAATATTTAGAAATAATATTTTTTTTTAAATAATATTTTTTTAAATTAATATTTTTTAATATGGATAAAGTAAAATCAGCCATCACTCTTCGTAGTGGTAAGGTTATTCAAAAACCAATTCTTAAACCTTGTAAGAAAGATGATGAGTCAATCTCTGAGGGTAAGGAAACTGTTGAATCTGAACACTGCAAAGAAAATACTAATTCCCTATTAGCACTTCTATTTCCTCATGTCATGACCAAATAAGAAGAAATCGAGGATGAAAAAGGCACCAAAAATATTGATGTGGATCTTTTGTCAAGAGTGACAATAGATTTGACATTTGACATTACATGAATCGATGATTACTTTCCTAATGAGTCCTTACTTTTTTTTTAGTTCAATGCCTTGGTTTGCTAAAAATATCAATTTTCTTACTTCGGGATTTTTGCCAACTCATTGGAATACCGAAGATAAAAAAAATTTTTTAAGCGAGGTGCAAAATTTTTATTGGGATGACCCTTACTTATTCAATTATTATCTAAATTTTGTTACTTTAAGGCACGTGAGGATCATTTCTCATCAAAAAAGGATTGTAGAAATCTTACAAAGTGAATTTTACTGGCCCACCATGTTCAAGGACTCACATGCATTCCGCAAAACCTGTGAAAATTATCAAAAGGTGGGATTTATTTCAAAACACAGAGAGTCTTTTAATAATCTTTTATTGACTCTTAAGTCTCATCATAGTGGACATAAGCATCATGTAATTCATGACTTATGAACACATTTTCATAAAGAACATGCTTGGCATAGTTTTGGGAATCTGATTAAAAAAGACCATGTTTGCCAGTTTTTAAGAAAACTAGATGGGAAGTCTATCCTCGACCTATAGAGGGTATTTAAGTCGTTCTTGGATGTAAAACCAAGGGAAGATATGAGCCATAATCACAACTACCTATACATACACATGTTTTTTTTTTTAAATAACTAAATAAATAAATAAAGAGAGAGAGAGAGAAAGAGAGAGAGAGAGTATGTATGAGACTTCAGTTGGCCTAATATAGGTGGTATGGTTGCCTTTTTAATTTTTTATCTATAAAATCCTCTCCTCCCTTTCATTTTTACTTAACCCATACATTCAACAAATATAAAAGTGTGTAGAAATGACAAGTTCCTCAAGTTATTAAATAAGAAATATTTATGTTTTTGGTGGATTTAGTCCTGGAAAAGAAAAGAAATTTTTAGAATCAGCAAATCATCTTGGTCAGGTACTAGCTGAGAGAAATATTCATTTAGTATATGGGGGAGACAGTTTTGGGTTAATGGGAAATGTGTCAATAGCTGCATTTTTAGGAGGCAATTAAGTTTTGGGGGTCGTCATTAAAGCTTTAGTACTTGAAGACATCATTAGAAAAATAATTGGAGAGGAACTATAGGTCTCCATAATTTCTGCTCGAATGAATGCAATGTTTAACCATGTTGATGTCTTCATTGCTTTACCAGGCGGTCTCGGCATATTACAAGATATCTTTTATATTTTTCCTTGGGCCTAACTGCACATTCACCATAAACTCATAAGTCTGTTAAATGTTAATGGCTATTATGATAAGTTGTTGTTGGTTCTTGATCATGATGTGGAACAAGAATTTCTAACAATTTCGGCATGACAAATCATAATCTTTACTGCTACTGTTGAACAATTGATTGACCAACTACAATATTTCATTCCTGTAATTGATCCCTCAATGAGTCGCATAAATTAATCATATAAGGAAAGCCATAAAAAGTTTAGATTGGATTTGAGCCTTCATTTATGAATATTTTTGTCTTTTGGTTTTATTATTGTATTTTATTGTTTCTTATATTTGTTTAAGTGTGTTTTAGTTTGTCAATGTTCGTTATTTCAGTTTATCCTTTTATCTTAGAACATTGAGGACAATGTCTTGTTTTGGTTGGGGTAAGAGGGTAATAGTTGAAAAAAAAATAACTAACAATATTTTCTATTTCATAAAGCATGTGCAAAATTATTGTTACTAGGATGACATAGTAAAGGAGCTTTTTTGTTAAAGTGACTCTTGAGACGTATGTTAGCAACCATTCTCAACAAGGTCTATCATAATACTTTTTGAAGTATTCAGGTTTATAAACTCTTGCATTGTTATTACTTAATTCTGCTCATATACTCATTTAACATGTATTCTTAAACCTTAATTTTCACACATATTTTAACATATGATTGTGGGTTGCACATTCGATTATTACATTATTTATGTTCTTTTGTTAAAGGTAATAACTAAAAGAAAGAGATAGTATATAATTTTAAAAAACAAAAAAAAGGAATAAAATCTCAACTCGAGAAAGTTAACCTTAAACATTAGAACAAGAATTTTGTTTTCTTCCAAGTAAAGTCCCATAACTATGTGTTGATATATTGAGCACTAAAAAAAGGTTTATTAATATCTTGTTTAAGAGATATTGAATAGATATATAAATTTAATGAAAGCTTGTTTATCTAGATAGATTAATGGAAATTAAATGATGAATACCTTACTTCGTGGAATGTGCAAATTATTTTTCTATTTTAACATTTTGATTACTAGGGACTAGTAATAAGCTAATTGTGGGGGTTATGATTAGTACTTAAAAGTGTATTTTTATCAAGGTTTTATATCATCATTTTGCACTTGAAGTATCAACAATTCCTTAACTAAAGCATGTTTTATAATAATATATCTAATAATTTAAGATACCTTTAATTTATGCCAAATGGTCATTTTAAATACAAGCCTATCACATAAATGAAAGGATTGATTGATGAGTTTAAGAACTAAAATTGAAAGGACAAAGAGATGGCCAAATATAGAAAAAAGATGCTAGTGCATTCCAAACCGGAACACTGTTCGGTAATTGGGTCATATCTGGAGTTGTAGATGTCAATTTAGGTTTAATTTATATGGATGGAAAGCTAAGAACAGGCCTATAACTTTCATGTAGTCCTAGATTTAAAAAGATCATTTTCAAGTCTAAATTGTAACAATAATAAAGAAGTCTGAATCTGTCCTGCAACCCGAACATTGTTTAGTGTTTGGCCGATATTTGGAGTTCTAGAAGTCTAAATGACCTCAAGTTTTTTTTTCTGGAAAGCTAATATAATTTCTTAGAACGTTCATGTTTTCAAATGGTTCTAATTCTGACGTTATTAATAATATTTTGGGCAGAAAAAAGAAGGTAAGGATTGTTATAATTCTGGCCTATAAAAACATTGTCATTTTGAAGCATATGGGAGTTATTTTTTTATTGAAAAAGACAGCTACAAAAATCTTTCAAATGGATTTTATTGGTCCACCATATTCAAGGAAACGGATGCATTCTGCAAAACTTGTGAAAATTGTCAAAAAGTTGATACTAGTCAAAAAGTTTTGTTTTATAATTCTCAACTCCATTTATTCCCTAGAGAGCTAAGATCAAGATGTGGCAGTCTATTTATTAAGAAACATATGTATCCTTATGGGGCCTTTGATATTGAGAATTCAATGAATGACAATGTTTTTAAGGAAAATGAACATCGTTTGAAAGCTTACTTTGATAATTTTTCTAGTGAAAATGAATCAATTGGTTTGAATGATCTTGTAGATAAAAGTTGATTATTTTATTTTTCTCACATTGTTTTTTTGTTTCTTTTTGAGTGATTTTTGCTAGCTTCTCTCACCTCGGTCAAATGGCGAACAACAGTACTCCATGACTTAAGTCGGTTGTTTTAGTTTCCCATAATAACTAATATCTGTTTATATATTTGTGTAATTCTATGAATCTCTCTTTCAATTCTCATTTGAAAATAAACATGAATCTTGAAAAATTGAAAAATTATTTTCCCGTTCTATCTTAGAATGCGATTACAAAAATTTATTGTGCTAGATGTGCAAGATTGAGGTTGTTAATGAATTATGGAATTCTTGAAGATATTCACTGGTTGATTGAAACAAAGGTCCAATTATCAGGTGGGTCCTCTAATTCCTTCATTTCATATATGCGTGAAACATGTAAAAGCACTTTTGTTCATTTCATATATTCCTTCATTTCATATATGCGTGAAACATGTAGATGTGCAAGATTGAGGTTATTAATGAATCATGGAATTCCTGAAGATATTCACTGGTTGATTGAAGCAAAGGTCCAATTATCAAGTGAGTCCTCTAATTCCTTTATTTCATATATGCGTGAAACATGTAAAAGCACTTTTGCAAAGAAATATTGTGCAAAATGACTAAAAGTCTATCATTGATGTGCCAGATAGACTTGTAATGCATAACGTTATTCTTTGGGAATGATATCTATAAATCATGAAGATAAAATACAGTTAATTAAGGATGGCCTGAGTAAGGAGTCTCTAGATAATCTTCTATTAACTCTTGAGACGCATCCTAGTGGAGATGTGCATCGTGCAATTCATGATTTATGACCCTATTTTCATAAAGAACATGATCGACTAAGTCTTGGAAATTTGACTACAAAAAACCTTGTTTTCCAATTTTTAAGAAAACTGAATGGGAAGCCTATCCTCGACCCATAAAGAGCGTTTAAGCCGTTTTTGGACATAAAACCAAGAGAAGATGTGAGCCACAATCACAACTACCTATACATACACATGCCTTTTCAAATAAATAAATAAATAAATAAATAAAGAGAGAGTGTGTGAGACTCCAACTAGCCTACACATAGGTGGTGTGATTACCCTTTTAATTTCTCATCTATAAAATCCTCTTTTTCTTCCCTTTATTTCCACTCAATCCATACATTTATCAAATATAGAAGTGTATATAAATGACAAGTTCTTCAAGTCATCAAATAAAAAGTATCTGTGATTTCAGTGGATCTAGTCTTGGGAAAGAAAAATAGTTTTAAAAATTAGCAAATCATTTTGGTCAGGTGTTAGCTGAGAGAAAGATTCATTTAGTGTATGGGGGAGGTAGTTTGGGGTTAATGGGAGGTGTGTCAATAGTTGTATTTTTATGAGGTAGTCAAGTTTTGGGGGTCGTCCCTAAAGCTTTAGCACAAGGGGACATCATTGAAAAAAATAATTGGAGAAGAACTTCAGGTCTTCACAATGTCTGCTCGAATGAATGCAATGTTTAACCATGTTGATGCCTTCATTGCTTTATCAGGTGGTCTAGGCACATTGAAAGAGATCTTTCATATTTCCTTTTGGGCCCAACTGCACATTCACCATAAACCCATAGGTTTGTTAAATGTTAATGATTATTATGATAAGTTGTTGTCTTTTCTTGATCATGCTGTGGAACAAGAATTTCTAACATCTTCTGCACGATAAATCATAATCTCTAGTGCTACTGTTAAACAATTGATTGACCAACTACAATATTTTATTCTTGTAATCGATCCCTCCATAAGTTGCGTAAATTGGTCATATAAGGAAAGCCATAAAAAAACTTAGATTAGATTTGAGTCTTCATTTGTGAATCTTTATGTCTTTTGGTTTTATTATTGTGTTTTGTTGTTTCTTATATTTGTTTTAGTGTGTTTCAGGTTTGTCAGTGTTTGTTATTTTAGGTGATATCTTCTATACTCTATTTTTTTATCTTAGAATATTGAGAACAATGTCTTGTTTTGGTTAGGGGGAGAGGATAGTAGCTAAAAAAAACAAATTGTGTTTTTTATTTCATAAAGTATGTGCAAAATTATTGTTACTATGATAGAAGAGTAAAGGAGATCTTTTTATGACTCTTGAGACGCATCTTAGTAACTATTCTTAATAAGGTCTATCATTATACTTCTTGAAATATTTAGGTTTACAAACTCTCGCATTGTTATCACTTAATTTTGCTTATATACTCATTTAACATGTATTCTTAAACCTTAATTTACATACACGCTTTAACATATGATTGTGGGTTGCACATTGAATTATTACATTATTTATATTCTTTTATTAAAGGTAACAACTAAGGGAAAATAATAGTATATAATAAAAAAACAAAAAAAAGAAAAAAAATGATGATAATAAGAATGTAGATAAGTTTGGTTTTGTAGCCTCCCTAACCTAAGCAATTAAGCCCGAAGGGGTGTTTTAACACCTAATACCCTATAGTCAATTGACTTGGGAGCTATTGACCCAATAGTTGTTACATGGTTGAGAAGAAAAGTTTAAGGAAACCAAACATCGTACTATTTACATATCAGTATTTGCGACCCGAGTTAAATTATTGTCATGCACTAATATAAAAAATAATTTTTAAAAAATAAAAAAATATTATTTTAATATAACTTGAAGTAAAAAATCCTTTAAAATGTCAAATGCCACAATTGTATCAAATACTTCTGCACAGCCTAAATTGCTATTAGTCAAGTCACGATGAACAGCTCGTGAAGGCAAACAGTCTTTGAATTTATTTCCCTTTAGCCTTTTGCTGGTGGCTTTATCTTTTAGAATGATTTTATTAAAGGAATCAGTTCAATTTTTTTTTCTCCCAAAATATTCCTTCACATAGCACCAACAATATTGTTTCCAGCTCGGGGCAATACTGGAGGCATGCAAGACCACAAATTGACGAGAACTAGCTGGCCAGAATACATGCTAGGAATGGGAGATCCTCTTAAAGATATTCTGACCTGGTGCAAGAATGGCCATGGGATTGAAACCGGCCTTCCTCTCAACAAATCTTGACCATTGATTTCCAAAGTGTCTTTTCCATCCTCTTTGGATTGGTTCCTAGACACAAAACTGGGCAATCTCTTTGTTTTGAGACACCAGTTTTTCGATAGAAGGGCCCTTAGGGTAATGTCGCTGGATAGAATAGAATATTTTCCCCTTCTGCAGGTAACTCCACTTACGTCTGGTCGTCCCACATGATGCTCAAAGAGTTAAAGACAATTATATATTAGGCAAGATCAAGCAACAGGGGCTTCACAAACATTTACATTTGGAAAAAATGATATTACATGCCGCCATTAAAGCATCCTAACCGCTTAGTCGATGAGACGAATACTCACTTAGCCTTTTGCTTTAAAGCTCCACCGTGACAAACAATCTACTCTTTAGTATATGCTGAAAAAAGCAAACATTATTGGTCTTCGGATTCCAAGAAAGAGGAAAACAAGTGGGCATGGAAGGGTTAATACACTTAAATTGTACCTGTCCCATTGGAGGAAACACAAGTGCCAGATGTTAAAAAGTCAGGCCAATAATCGAAATGAACTTGAATCATGAACTTTAAGCTCGGGGTTATTATTTTCAAATCGATTGGGTTTGATTTTGGAGGGGATTAAGGTGGCTGCTAGGTGAAATGTTAGGGAACTAGGGTTTAGGAAAAAAAAAAAGGGAGGCATTTTATACTTGGTTTAAGTTTATAAAATTAAAGGGTTTGATTTAGTTTGAATAGTTTAAGAAAGTTGTAAATTATACTCAAACCCAACTCAATATTTTTTAAGTTTTTTTTTTTAGTTTTTTTTTCATGGTTTGATTTTTTTATTAACTTTGTTTTTTTTTTTTCATGTTTTCTCATTATATGATTTTAGTGCACACCCTTACTCTAAAATTTAATTATTAAACTCGGACCGGCCTGACAAGTTGATCCAGTGGCTGGACCAATCCAGGTTTATCAAAAGACTAGCTGACCCAATGACCCAGCCAAACCCGGTAGTCCTAGTGGGTAGATCCATGACCCGAGTAGAGCTGGGTGAGAATCGGTATTTTTTTCCAAATGTGGTTGATTGATACTTAAAAGTGTGTTTTTATCAAGGTTTTATATCATCATTTTGCACTTGAAGTATCAATAACTACTTAACTAAAACATATTTTATAATAATATATCTAATAATATAAGATGCCTTTAATTTATAGTAAATGTTCATTTTAAATACAGGCCTATAACATAAATTAAAGGATTGATTGATGAATTTAAAAACTGAAATTGAAAGGACAAAGAGATGACCAAACTTAGAAAAGAGATATCAATGCAGTCCAAACTGGAACACTGTTCAATAACTAGATCATATCTGGAGTTGTAAATCTCAGATATAGGTCTGCTTTATATGGATGGAAAGGTAAGACATAGGCTTACAACTTTCATATAGAGCCCAAAATCTAAAAAGACCATTTTCAAGTTCAAATTGGAGCAACAACAAAGAAGTCCGAATCTGTTCTCCAGCCCAAGCACTGTTCAGTATTTTAGCCATATTTGGAGTTCTAGAAGTCAAAATGATCTGAATTGTTTACATAAGAAAGCTGAGAAAATTTTCTACAACTTTCATGTTTTTAAGTGGTTCTAACTTTGACGTTATCAATGACGTTTTTGGTAAACAAAAGAAGATAAGAATTGTCACGAAGTCAAGAGTTGGTCACCTACTAATCAATTAGTCATCAAATCAATAGTTCCTAATTTTGGCCTATAAAAGGAGGCATTTTCCATGCATTTAACATATTGGTGTCTAGATCAAAATCATGCTCTTGCTTTTTCTTTTTGTATTTTTTGTATTCTTATGCTTTGCTTTTATTAATATTAAGTTTATGCCTTTCATTTCCTTTCCTTTGCTTTGTTAACTCTTATCTTATTTATGTTCTTATTTTGTTTATCTATTTTTCTTTCTTTCACTATATCTAGCTAAGTTTATTATGTCAAGGTGAAAAGGTTACACTAATGGTATAAGAATAAGTATAGTATAAACTTGATATGGACTTTAATGTTTAATACTAACATGTTTTATATTTGTTATCTCGTTCATTCTTTAATACTTTGTTTGTTAAATAACTAATCTTGATTTATGTTGTATAACAATTGGTACAACAAATGCTTGACACTTTCATAGCCCATACTATATGGTATAACCGACACCTGAGCTATGAAAGGAACTTGATTTGTTGTTAACGTAAGTTATAATCATGAATGCTTGAAAAAATTTACAAGTATTAGCATTAATTGAATAAGATGACTAATATAATCATGTCAACAATCTATAACCTAATTGAAACCTCCTTTGTGTGTGGTTTCCAATTGAATAATAAGAGTTTATATTATACTTGTTTGACATACCAATAGTGGATCCTCTATCCTTGACATTGTTTGTTATCGTTGTTTAATCCTTACTTTAATTGTCCATCTCAAAGTTCTCATCAATTTTTCTTCTTCTTCTTCTTCTTCTACTTCATTATTGTTATTATTATTGTTACTACTACTACTACTACTACTACTAGTATTATTATTAGTATTATTATTGCTACTATTATTATTGTTGTTGTTATTGTTACTATTATTGTTGTTTATAATTTGTACAATTAACCTCCTTGTGGTTCGACCCCGATCTTGCCGAGTTATTTATTACTTTGACACTTCTGCACTTGGGAAGACATCAATCTTTTAGTCGTGTCAAGTTTTTGGCGTCATTGCCGGGGAGGTAAGTTTTGTATAAATTATAATATTTATTTTATTTTCACTTTTCTTGTATATAACTTTGTTTCTTTTCTCTTGTTTTTTCTTTTGTTTTCTTTTTCCTTTTATTTTATTACTACACGTGTATGAGAGTATGGTCACGTACATCAAGTGGTAGACTTTGTAAGGTATCCTCATCATTTTCAAAAAATATAACCGAAGAAGATAATCAATCACTTCATAATGAGAATAATGAGAATAACCGTGCTAGAATACTTAGAGACCACATGAATCCCACAAGAACAAGTGCACCATCATGCATAGTTTTTTCTCCCGATGCATCTCATTTTAATTTTAAACGAGGCATTATTCAACTTTTACCTTCTTTTCATGACTTAGAATTGGAAAATTCATACTTGCATTTAAGGAAATTTAAGGAGGTCTGCAACACATATAATAATTTAAATTGTAGCATGAATACCATCAAATTAAAGCTTTTTCCTTTTTCATTAAAAGATAAAGCTAAAACATGGCTATAAAATTTAAGATCTGGAACCATTCGTGCTTGGAATGAAATGCAATAACAGTTTTTAAAGAAGTTTTTCCCATCTCATAGAACAAACTCTTTCAAAAGATAAATCACCACTTTCACTCAAAAACCAAGAGAAATATTTTACCAATGTTAGGATAGGTATCGAGACTTGCTTAATATTTGCCCTTATCATGGTTTTGAAACATGGAGATTGGTTTCATATTTTTATGAAGGGTTAACACCTAGAGATAGGCAAATGGTTGAATTGATGTGTAATGGAACTTTTGAAGATAAAGACCTTGATGAAGCAATGGAGTACTTAGACTTAATAGCTGAAAAATGCTCAAAAATTAGGACATCACGGGTACTTATGAGGCATTGAGTAAAACTTAACCTCATACATCTAGTAGAGGTATGTACAACCTTAGAGAAGATCATGATCTTCAAGCCAAGCTTGCATCTTTAGCTAGAAAACTCGAGGCACTATAATTGAAAAAGAGTAGTTAATTAAAATCTGTTGAAAATATTTGGTGTCAAATATGTGAAACACATTAACACTCAACTAACGATTGTCCAACCTTGTCTTCTTTAAGAAATGTCTCCATGAACAAGCCCATGCTTTAAACAATTTTCAAAGGGTCAACCACAACCCATAGTCACAAACATACAATCCTGGTTGGAGAAATCACCCAAATTTTAGTTGGAAGAGTGAGAACAACAATGCATAAACTTCACAACCACCATTTCAAGCACACTATAATTTCTAAAATTCTCATGGATATGTACCTCCTTATGCTCCACCTCCTAGAAGAAATCTTGAAGAAACATTGCATGCATTCATTGAAAAGCAAGAGAAAATCAATACTCAACTTGCTCAAAACATGACAGATTTTAAAGATACTCTTNGCAAAATTAACATCTGCTCTTAGTTTCCAAGAGAAAGGTAAGTTTCCATCTCAACCACAACAAAATCCCAAGGGGCAATACAATGCAAATGCAAGTAGTTTTGGAAGCCAACACATAGATCAAGTCAAATCAGTCACTACTCTTCGCAATGATAAGGTTATTGAGAAACTCTCTCTTGAACCTTATGAAAAAGATGATGAGTCAATCTCTAAGGGTAAGGAAGGGGTTGAATTTAAAAATTGCAAAGAAAAGACTGATTCTCTGCCAGCACTTCCATTTCCTGAAGCTATGACCAAACAAAGAAAAGTCAATCACAATTTTGAAATTTTTTTAACTTTAAAACAGGTAAGAATCAATATACCTTTGCTGGATGCTATTAAATAGGTTCCTTCATATGCTAAATTTTTGAAAGATCTATCCATTGTGAAGAGGAAACTGAATGTGAAAAAGAAAGTCTTTCTAGCCGAACAAGTAAGTGCTATTCTTCAGAACAATAATGCTTTGAAATATAAAGACCTTGGTTGTCCTACAATTTCTTACTTTATTGGAGAGCATAAAATTGAAAGAGCCTTGATCTCGGTGCTAGTGTGAATTTACTTCCATATTCAGTTTTTCAGAGTCTCAATCTAGGTGAGTTAAAACCAACTTCTATAACTCTTTTACTTGCCGATAAATCTATAAAAGTGCCTAAAGAATAATTAAAGATGTGTTAGTACAAGTCAATAAATTCATTTATCCTGTGGATTTTATTGTCTTGGACGCATAATCTGTTGAAGTATGTAATTCATTTCCTGTTATTTTAGGACATCAATTTCTTGCAACTTCTAACGCATTGATTAGTTGTACGAATGGACTGATGAAGTTATCATTTGGAAACATAACATTGGAGATGAATATTTTTAACATTTGCAAGCAACCTATAGATGATAATGATTTACAAGAAGTGGACTTTACTGAAAAATTAATTCATGATCAATTTCCAACCACTTCCAGTGAAATTGAGATTGATGGATCTGATGATTTGTAAATGATTTATTTTTCAGGAAGAATCAAAGACATGTAATCGGAGGCCACAAATTGAAGAATTGCCACCACGATCAATTAAGTTTATACCTTAAAGTGTTCAACCACCAAAACCTGATTTGAAGTTATTGCCATCCAATCTCAAATACTTATTTTTGGGAGAAAATAAAACTTTTCCGGTAATAATCTCTTTCAAATTTAATGCACATCAAGAAGGTAAGTTATTACAAACTTTGAAAATGCACAAAAATGCATTAGGATGGACCATAACTAATATAAAAGGAATTAGTCCTTTGATGTGTACAAAGAATTTATTTGAAAGAAAATGCTAAACCCTTTAGAGAAATGCAATGAAGGCTAAATCCTAATATGAAAGAAGTAATGAAAAATGAAGTCATTAAGCTTCTAGATAATGAAATCATTTATTCTATTTCTGATAGCAAATGGGTAAGTCCTACCTAAGTTGTACCCAAGAAGTCTAAAGTCACTATGATAACAAATGAGAACAATGATTTAATTCCTACTAAAACTGTTACTGGTTGACGCATGTGTATTAAATATAGGAAACTTAATTCAATGATTAGAAAAGATCATTTTTCTTTACCTTTCATGGATCAAATCCTAGAAAGAGTTGCAGGTAATGAATTTTATTGTTTCCTAGATGGCTATTCGGGTTACAACAAAATTGAAAATGCATTGGAAGATCAAGAGAAAACTATTTTCACATGTCCATTTGGTACTTTTGCATATCAAAGGATGCCTTTTGGATTATGGAATGCAGTAGCCATATTTCAAAGATGCATACTTAGTATATTTAATGATATGGTTGAATATTTTCTTAAGATTTTCATGGATGATTTTTCTATTTTTGGCGATTCATTTGATGATTGTTTGACTAACTTAGAAAAGGTTTTGACTAGGTGTGAAGAGAAGAATCTTGTGCTGAATTGGAAAAAATGTCATTTTATGGTAACAAACGGTATTGTACTTAGTCACATTGTTTCATCAAAAGGAATTGAGGTTGACAAATCTAAAATTGAGTTAATTGCAAACTTGCAACATCAAAATCTATTAAAGATAGATCATTTCTAGGATATGCTGGTTTTTATAAAAGGTTCATCAAATATTTTAATGTAATATCTAAGCCTTTAAGTAACCTTCTAACAAAGCATACTATTTTTGAATGGACTAAACATTATGAAGAAGCCTTTGTTAAACTTAAAAACTTACTTACTTGTGCTCCTATCATTCAACCTCCTGATTGGTCATTACCTTTTGAAATAATATGTGATGTTAGTGATTATGTCATAGGTGTTGTTTTGGGACAAAGAAAAGATAAGAAACCTTATGTAATTTACTATGCAAGTAAAACTTTAAATAATGCTCAAATGAATTATACCACCATTGAAAAAGAATTACTTACAGTAATATTTGCATGTGAAAAATTGAGGTTTTATCTTGTTGGCTCACATGTTGTTATTTTTAGTGATCATGCAGCATTGAAATATCTTCTTTCTAAGAAAGATTCCAGGCTAGATTGGTGCGGTGGATTTTGTTACTTCAAGAATTTGATATCACAATCAAAGATAAGAAAGACAGCGAAAATGTTGTCGCAGATCGCTTGTCAAGATTGACAACTGATTCGAAAACTGATATCACACTAATCGATGACTACTTTCCCGATGAATCTTTACTTTCTATCTCTACAATGCCTTGGTTTGCTAATATTGTCAATTTTCTTGTTTTAAGACAATTGTCAGCTTATTAGAGTACCCAAGATAAAAGAAAGTTCTTGAATGAAGTTGAGAACTTTTATTGGTATAACCCTTATTTATTTAAATATTATCCTGATCAAATATTTTGAAGATGCATTCTTGACAATGAGGTAAGTAGTGTCATTAAATTTTATCATTCTAAGGCATGTGGTGGTCATTTCTCGTCAAGAAAGTCTACTGCAAAAATCTTACAAAGTGGATTTTATTGGCCCACTATGTTCAAAGACTCACATGCATTCTGCAAGTCTTGTGAAAATTATCAAAAGTTGGGATCAATTTCAAAACGTCACATGATGCCTTTAAATTCTATTATTGTCATTAAGATCTTTGATTGCTAGGGTATAGATTTCATAGGTCCATTCCCTTCATCATTTGGTTTCTTATACATATTAGTCATAATAGATTATGTTTCAAAATGGATAGAGGCAATTCCAAGTCGAAACAATGATTACAAAATAGTGATAAAGTTTTTAAAAGAAAATATTTTAAGTCAATTTGGAGTCCTTCGAGCTATAATAAGTGATGGTGGAACATATTTTTGCAATAAGCCATTTGAGTTTTTAATGAAAAAAATATGGAATCACACATAAAGTTGTCACCCCTTATCACCCTCAAACAAGTGGACAAGTAAAGCTTGCTAATAGGGAGATCAAACACATTTTGAAGAAAACAGTGAACCCTAATAGGAAAGATTAGTCTTTAAGACTTAATGATGCACTTTGGGCTTATCAAACTGCTTATAAAACATCATTAGGTATGTCACCTTATAGACTAGTCTATGGAAAACCTTGTCACTTGCTTGTGGAACTTGAACATAAAGCTTATTAGGCTATTAAAGCTTTCAATTCAAATCTAGATGATGCTAGTCAACTGCAAAAATTACAAATAAATGAGCTTAAGGAAATAAGAAATGATGTATATGAAAATTCAAGAATTTATAAAGCAAGCATTAAAGAGTTTTATGACAAGAAAATACTAAGAAAAACATTTAATGTTGGTAAAAAAGTCTTACTTTATAATTCTCAACTACATTTATTTCCTGGAAAATTAAGATCAAGATGGAGCGGTCCATTTATTGTGAAACATGTGTGTCCATATGGGGCCTACGACATTGAGAATCCAAAGAATGACAATGTTTTCAAGGTAAATGGACATTGTCTGGAAGTTTACTTTGACAATTTTTCAGTTGAATATGACTCTATTGAATTAGGTGATCCTGTATATAACGATTCATTTTTTTTTATGTTTGTTTTTGAGTGATTTTTGCTAGTTTCTCTAACCCCAATCAAATGGTGGATAACGGTACTCCATGACTTAAGTCGTTTCTTTCAGTTTCCCACAATAATTGATATCTCTGTATATATTTGTGCAATTCTTTGAATCTCTCTTCCATTTTTCATTTGAAAATGGACACCAATCTTGAAAAATTGAAAAAGTATTTTCTTGTTCTGTCTCAAAATGTGATTATAAAAATTTACCGTGCTAGATATGCAAGATTAAGATTGTCAATGAATCATGGAATTCCTAAAGATATTCGTTGGTTTCACCCATATTTACCTAATTTTTTATCCATGTTTTATATGTAAAATGCCTTGATATTCTTTATTTTATGTTTTGAAGGCATTTTTGGATGAAAAATGCAAAAAAGAGTAAATTGGAGATAATTGGTAGATTTGACGTTCACTTGATGTTTTGTGCAGAGCATGAGTTCTAAAGATCAAAATGAAATGATTCTAGTGGCACTAAAAAGCTAACATCCATACCTTTTTGGAAATGTAATGCAAGAAAAATAAAAAGAGGAAGATCATAGAAATCACATCCTTCAAAGTCAAATCTCGCATTCTACCACTATTGACCTTTATCTATTCAAAATTCAATATCTGGAGCTATAGAAGTTCAATTTATGAAAACTTAATTTTTTTGGATTCCTGACTCAAATTTCTATAAACACTCCAAAGTTCATCCAAAAACAATATCAGATGAGATAGATATGATTTTTCAAAAATGACAACTGAATTCTGCCAACAATCAGGTTTCGTGAAGAAATGAGTCCAAATTACGTTTCGAAACTTCTAAACCGTCATCCAAGTTTTTATATCAGCAATTTATCTCCTCTAAGTCAGTGTTTGAAGATTTCATGCAAGGTTTTTTCTCTTTTTTTAGGAAAATAGTTATTGAAGTACTTAAATGTCAATTGTCAATTAAGGGAGGACTACTTTGTAAATTAGGAACTAGGGTTTCTTAGCATATAAAAAGAAAAAGAGAGGAAAGAAGGGGGCAACAGCCAGAAGTTAAGAAACACAAATTCTCTCCTCTACAAACCCAAAAAATCATGCTCTCTTTATTCTTTAAGAGTAGTTGTTTAATAGTTATGCAAGGCTAAGCTCTTTTCTTGGTTGCAAGGACACAATAAACCTTCAGATTTTAAGAACTGTAAGATTTGTTCTTCCTTTTATTTTTAGTTTATATTATGAATAAGTATGATTGTTTTCCTATGCATATTTTCTATGATTGTTGTTGATAATTGCCAGAGTGGAACTCTAAGTTATTATTGTGAACAATTTGTTGCTAAGTTTGCTATCAAAACCGGAGTTGTGATGTATGAACTTGTGAAGCAACTAAGCTTGATAATTGTGGTGGAACTACATTATTAAACCTAGGGAGAACACTCAAATATCTAGTTCTTAGGGCTGCCATTGAACTAAATCATTAATTCTGACATTGTGATTATTTGTTGGTTAGGGTTAATTATACGGTGTATTCGTTAATTAACCAACATTAAGAAAAGATAAAAATTCAGAATATAAATTGTAGTTTTGTTTCAAGGATCGGTTCTAATTTCCGTTGGTGGATGTGTGTTTGCAACCAAGGTTTGTTTTCTTGATAAATTTTGAGTTCAATTGATTTTGTTTACTAGTTTAACTTCTTCCATAGTTTAGATCATTACAAATCAAAACCCCCTAATTGTATAATGTATAACATAAAAATCTGAACTAAATCTTCCTTGTGGGATCGACCCCTTACTTGCTCTATACTATATTGTGTGTTGTGTTTTGAGCTAGGGTAATTAATTTGTGCGATCACGACATCACAACAAATTTTGGCGCTGTTACCGGGGGTGTAATTTTAGTTGATTCTTGTGCTTGTACTGTTATTTTTAGTTGCTGTGATTTTTTATTTATATTTCTGAAAAAAAGAGAAATAGAATTTCTGCTTGCAGCAATACTATTTATTTGTGGTGGCGGTACTGTTCAAAATGGAATTGTTTGTGGAATTAGGTTTTGGCCTCTCCTTTCCTAAAGGAAAACGATGTTTTGAACAAGGCTAGTAAAAATTACTAGCCCCACCCTATTGAGGCCAAATTCCACTGTTTTCTAAGGTTTTAAGGTAGTTTTAGTTTTCTAGCGTAGGATTTTCGTACAATTTGCATTGTTTTCGGTCTCTTGTATGATTGGTTTCTTTTGAGTTTTCTTGATAATTTATGCCAGTAACCCATTCTATTAATCAAATTCAAGTGCATTTGGATCTCGAAATAGAAAAAACTTTACGCAGGTTACGTAAGGAAGCTCGCCTCAACACCATGGTTATTGCATGACAACAAACACTCAAGGAGCTTGTTGCTCCTGATATGGAAAATCAGCCACTATGCATAAACATTGACAATAATGTAAACTTTGAGCTCAAATCTGGTTTTATGCATTTGTTACCAACATTTAATGGTCTTGCAGGAGAAGATCCTCATACTCATCTCAAGGAGTTCCATATGGCTTATATTGGCATGAAACGAAATGGAGTTGATGAAGAACAAGTTAAGTTGAAAGCTTTCCCTTTCTCTTTAAAAGGGGCAGTAAAGGCATGGCTTTTCTCTATTCTTCCAGGATCTATTGGAACTTGGAATGCCATGAAAAAGATTTTTCTTGAGAAGTATTTCCCAACATCTCGAGTTGCCAACATAAGGAAAGAAATATGTGGGATTCGACAATCTCATAGAGAGACACTCTCCAAGTATTGGGAAAGATTTGAGCAACTTGCATTTAATGCCCTCATCATCAAATACCCAATCAACTGCTCATTCAATATTTCTATGAAGGATTGATGCCTACTGACCGTAGTATCATTGATGCTGCAAGTGGAGGCGCATTGGTAGATAAGACACCCGAGGCTGCACGCCAATTAATCTCAAACATGGCAGCTAACTCCAAACAGTTTGGCATTCGTGGAGACTTCTTCAACAAACGAGTAAATGAGGTAAGTATTTCTAACCTTGAAAATAAAGTTAATGATCTTACTTCTCTTGTGCGTTTTTTGGCTTGTGGAAATGTGCAGCAGGTGAAAGTTTGTAACATATGCTCCTTACAAGGACATGCTTCGGATATGTGCCCAACAATGCAAGAAGATTACATTGAACAAGCTCATGCAATTGATGGAGCATTTAACGGACAACCCTAGTGTAAATATGATCCCTTTTCCAACATGTTTAATCCTGGATGGAGAGATCATCCCAACTTACGCTATGGCAACCCATCCCAACAAGGCAATCAAGGTCGACAATTCCATCCCCATGGATTTCAGCCCCAACAGAATTATCAAGCAAGACAACCCCCTCCATTCACAAACTCCAATGTTACAGGGTTGTCATCCAATGATGATCTTCATGAGATGATGAAAACTTTAGCTTTTAATATTGTTACCTTGCAACAAAATATCATGTCTTTTCAACAGGAAACAACGTCAAGTATTCACAACTTAGAGAAGCAAATGGGGCAAGTAGCTTCAAGTGTAGGGAAATTAGAGTCACAAATGAATGGAAAATTGCCCTCCCAAGCATTCAATCCAAAAAAGAATCTTAGTGCGATCATGATGAGAAGTGGGAAGGAACTTGAAGAGAAAAGGTCAAAACAAATTGAGATGGAGGAAGAAGAAGAGATATAAACTTAATTGAGTACAAAGAAGAAACATCATCCTCCTTCACAAACTAAAACATCAACCAACACTCTAAAGGTAACTCCTCACTCAATGAATTCTAGTTTTAAAGTAATTCCACCATTTCCTATGAGTTGTTCTAGGTCAAAGAAAGAGGACAAAGAAAAAGAGATTTTAGAGATTTTTAAAAAAAGTAGAACTTAGCATTCCTTTGTTTGATGCTATCAAGCAAATTCCCAAGTATGCTAAATTTTTAAAGGAGTTGTGTACTACCAAGAGAGCTTTCAAATTGAAAGGTCATGAAATGGTAAGTATGAGTGAAGTTGTGTCTGCTGTTGTTCAAAAGAATATGCCTTTGAAGCAAAAGGACCCAGGTGCGTTTACTATCTCATGTGTTATTGGTAATGCTAGTTTCAAGAGGGCTTTATGTGATTTAGGTGCATCCATTAGTATTATGCCCAAACATGTTTATGATTCTCTTAGTCTTGAGCCTTTACATAAAACTAACATTGTAATACAACTTGCGGATTGTAGTTTGGTTTACCCACTTGGTGTGATAGAGGATGTCCTAGTCAAGATTGATACTTTGGTTATTACATGTGACTTTTATATTCTTGATATGGAACATAATCCTTGTGATTCATCACCAACACTCCTATATTGTTTGGAAGACCATTCTTGAAAACTACCAACACAAAGATTGATTGTGCTAAGGATACCTTGTCTATGGAGGTAGGAGATGAAAAAATTGAATTCAATTTTCATGATGCAATGAAATATCCTTGTAGCAATGTTTATTCTATCACATGCTATGACCAAATTGATAAGTGTGTGCAGCAAGTTTGTGATTTTGATTGCGAAGATGGATTAAGCATAGCTTTGAGCTATCGCTATGATTTCAGCAAGATAAAAGAGATGGAGAGGCACATATGTGTTCCCCAAAACATGCACGAATTAGTATTGGCCTTACAAGCTTTACAAACTGTTCCCCATGGTAATGTCTTTATTGATTTATTATTCTCACATAAAAAGCTTTTGCCATCTATTTTAGAAGCCCTTAAGTTAGAATTAAAACCTTTGCCCGATAATTTGAAGTATGTAATCATTGGCGACAACAATACACTTCCTGTTATCATAGCAAAAGGTTTGACAAGTATGCAAGAGGAAAAACTTGTGAAGTTGTTGTGTGATCACAAAACGGCCATTAGATGGACTTTAGCTGATATTAAGGGCATTAGTCCCTCAATGTGTATACATCACATACTATTGGAGGACAACACAAAACCAACAAGGGAAATACAAAGGAGGTTGAACCCACCTATGATGGAGGTAGTGAAAGCTAAAATTTTAAAATTGTTAGATGTAGGAGTCATTTACCCCATCACTAACAGTAAATGGGTGGCGCCAATCCATGTGGTGCCTAAAAAGACTGAAATCATGTTGGTGAAAAACAAAAAAGATGAGCTCATTCCTACTCGTATCTCGAGTGGATAGAGAATGCGTGTTGATTATAGAAAGCTTAATCTTTCTACACGCAAAGATCATTTCCCATTACCATTCATAGATCAAATGCTTGAACGCCTAGCAGGTAAGTCTTTTTATTGCTTTCTTGATGGATATAGTGGATACAATCAGATTGTTATTAATCCTAAGGATCAAGAAAAAACTACATTTACTTGTCCATTTGGTATATATGTATATAGGAGAATGCCTTTTGGTCTTTGTAATGCTCCTGTAACTTTTCAAAGATGCACGATGAGTATTTTTTCTGACTATGTTGAAAGAATAATTGAGGTTTTTATGGATGATTTCACGGTGTATGGTGATTCTTTTGATAAATGTCTAGAAAATTTATCTTTGATCCTAAAAAGGTGCATTGAAACAAACCTTGTCTTGAACTATGAAAAGTGTTATTTTATGGTAGAACAAGGAATAGTTCTTGGGCATGTTGTGTCTTCACATAGATTACAAGTTGATAAAGCTAAGATAGATGTTATTTCATCATTGCCTTACCCCTCATGCGTGAGGGAAGTTCATTCTTTTCTAGGTCATGCAGGTTTCTATCGATGCTTTATCAAAGATTTCTCGAAGATTACAACACCTTTGTGTAGACTATTAGCCAAAGAAGTGGATTTTGTGTTTGATCAAGCCTGTAAAGATGCTCATGATGAGCTTAAGAGATGTGTCATATCTGCCCCTATCATCCAACCATCAAATTGGGATGAACCTTTTGAGATAATGTGTGATGCGAGTAACTATGCGGTAGGAGTTGTGCTTAGGCAAAGAATTGAGAAGAATTTGCATGTTATCGCCTACACTTCTCGCATGTTGGATGGAGCACAATGCAATTACCATACAACTGAAAAAGAACTTTTTGCAGTGGTGTTTGCTCTTGAAAAATTCAAGTCATATCTACTTGGTACCAAAGTCATTGTTTTTACTAACCATACAGCTCTCAAGTATCTTTTAAAGAAGGAGTCCAAACCAAGACTGATTAGGTGGATCTTGCTTTTATAACAATTCGATCTTGAGATCAAAGACAAAAAAGGTGTTGAAAACCATGTGGCTGATCACTTGAGTTGACTAAGGACCGAGGATATTCCAACTGAAACAATAAGAGAAACATTTCCTCATGAACAATTGTATATGTTGCACTCCTCAACAAGACCATGGTATGCTGATTTAATGAACTATTTAGTCACCAAAGAATTCCCTCCAGGTTTGTCTACATCCCAAAAGGACAAGTTACGAGCTGATGCTAAATATTATTTTTGGGATATTCTTTACTTGTGGGAATTTTGTGTGGATCAAGTAGTAAGGAGATGTGTACCACAGGATGAATTTCATTTCATTCTCACTTTTTGTTGTTCTCATTCTTGTGGTGGGCATTTTGGAGCAAAAAGAACAGCCCACAAGGTACTTGAAAGTAGTTTCTATTGGCCTTCTATTTTTAAATATGCATATCACTTCTGGAAATCATGTGAAAAATGCCAAAGAACAGGTAATATCACTCATAAAAATCAAATGCCTTTAACAAATATTCTTGTAAGTGAAATTTTTGATGTTTGGGGTATTGACTTTATGGGTCCATTTCCTTCTTCTTTTGGAAATCTTTATATTCTTCTTGGTGTTGATTATGTGTCCAAATGGATTGAGGTGAAAGCCACACGAACTAACGATGCTAAGGTTGTTTTAGATTTTATCAGGACTCACATATTTGATAGGTTTGGCATCCCTAAAGCTATCATCAATGATCGTGGCACTCATTTCTGCAATCGTTCCATGGAAGCATTGGTACGCAAATATCATGTGACTCATCGAACATCCACAACATATCATCCACAAACGAATGGCCAAGCTAAAATTTCCAATCGAGAAATCAAGTTCATTTTGGAGAAAACAGTGCAACCTAACCGACGAGATTGGAGTCTACGCCTTGGAGATACACTTTGGGCTTATAGGACTGCTTATAAATCACCTATAGGAATGTCACCATATAGAATAATTTATGGGAAAGCATGTCATCTACCAGTAGAGCTTGAACACAAAGCTTTTTGGGCCATTAAACAATGCAACATGGATTGTGATGCTGTTGGGATTGTAAGAAAATTACAACTGCAAGAGTTGGAAGAAATTCAAAATGATGTTTATGAGAATGCAAGGATTTACAAAGAAAAGACTAAGAATCTTCATGACTGAATGCTTACAAGAAAGGAATTTCATGTTGGAGACAAAGTCCTTTTTTATCATTTGCGTTTGAAACTTTTTCCTGGAAAATTACGCTCTCATTAGATTGGACCCTTTGTTGTTTCTAATATTTTTCCTTATGGTGCAGTTGAAATTACAAGTTTAGAAACCAGCAAAGTACTCAAGGTCAATGGACATCGTTTGAAACCTTTCTATGAAGATTGAATGGTAGAACTCACCGCTTCTTTAAAGTTAGCTGAACCAATCTATGAAGAATGAGTATGCCACATGTCAAGCCAATGACATAAAACAAAAGCGCTTGCTGGGAGGCAACCCAACACACAAAAAGAAAAATTAGATTTGCTTTCTTTTTCCTTATCTTTTACTTTTTTATATTTTAATTTATTTTTTGTCATTCTCTTATGTTTCTTTGCTTTTATTTCAACATTAAGGACAATGTTGTATATTAAGTGTGGGGGTATTGGAAGAATTTTTATTTTTTTTATTTTAGTTTTCTTTGTTGTTCTTAAAAAAAATTATGTTTCATCTTTTTAACTCCCATTGATTTTTGAGAATATGAGTATTATGTATGAGAATTAATTGAGATAGATGAAGATATAAATCAAATGAAAGAGTATGCATGCAAAATTTAAGGTTTGATTGGTTTAAAGATTGACTTTGAGAATATGCCATGTTGATTTTATAGTGTTATACCACTGCAAGTTTTTGAGCCTTCAACATTGTATTCTTTAAGTGTGCATTCTTTCAATGATATGTATCTCTAGAACTTGCTTCATATCTTATTGAGATTATATTCCATTACAAATATACATGAAGATGATAAAGGCAATAGGAATTTTAAAGCACTTGAACCAAAAAGTCAACCTAAAACATATTATCCTTAGTGAGCCCCTTTTGAGCTTGTTTATCTTTTCTTTGCTTTATCCATATATAAGCCTTAACTTTATATATACTTTCCTTTTTCCCTGTCCAAGGATTAGTAGAGTATGTATTTGTGATATTTCATGGAATTATGGTTGGAAATTATGTGAAAAGACAGAAGAAGTGATGTTTGATGAAAAGATGGGCAAAATTACAAAAAAAAATATTCCTTTATGTTCTCAAGATTTTATGTTAAAAGAGCTTAAAATCAAAAAGAGTTAAGCATTGGTGATTAAAGATGAAAAATTTATGAGTTTTGATGGAATATCTTGTTTGAAATATCATTTTTCAGAATGCTCTACTTTCTTTGATTTGAACCTTTTCTTTTACTCTCTTTTACCTCACCTTAACCTTAGCCTTATTACAATCGAAAAATAAGACCTTTTGATTCATGCATTATTTGTAATATGTTAGTAATAAAGATGAGATTGAAAAGAAAGCTTATGGTAGAACATACTCTTTGATTGAATTTAAGAGATTTAAACATATAAACCCTAAATACATGAGTGTTGGAGTGTATATCAATGAGAGAATCTATCATTTTGGCATGACATAGATTTCATTTAAATCCCGACGATTGATTGAATTTTGAAGTTTGCATGTAAACAAATTCGTAAAGGATTATTTATTTTATCATTTTTTATTATATTCTTATTTATAATGTTTATACTCTTGGACATTGATGGCAGATTAAGAGATTGATCATGGTTATTTTGAATTTAATTTTATTTATCCTTTCTTGAGGACGAGCAAGAACTAAGTGTGGGGGTATTTGATGTAAACATATTATTCGATAGTTTTACCCATATTTACCTAATGTTTTGTCCATGTTTTATATGTAAAATGCCTTGATATTCTTTGTTTTATGTTTTGAAGGCACTATTGGATGAAAAATGCAAAAAGGAGTAAATTGGAGATAATTGGCAGATTTGACATTCAGTCAATGTTTTGTGCAAAGCGTGAGTTCTAAAGATCAAAATGAAGTGATTCAAGTGGCACTAAAAAGCTAACATCCATACCTTTTTGGAAATGTAATGCAAGAAAAATAAAAAGAGAAAGATCATGAAAATCACATCCTTCAAAGTCAAATCTTACATTCTGCCATTGTTGACCTTTGTCTATTCAAAATTTAATATCTGGAGCTATAGAAGTCCAATTTATGAAAACTCAATTTTTTTAGATTCCTGACTCAAATTTCTGTAACGCTCCAAATTTCATCCAAAAACGATATCAGATGAGATAGATATGATTTTTCAAAGATGACAACTAAATTCTGCCAGCAATCAGGTTTCGTGAAGAAATGAGTCCAAATTACGTTTCAAAGCTTCTAAACCATCATCCAAGTTTTTATATCAGTAATTTATCTCTTTTAAGTCAGTGTTTGAAGATTTCATGCAAGGCTATTTCTCTTTTTAGGAAAAATAGTTATTGAAGTACTTAAATGTCAATTGTCAACTTAAGGGATGGCTACTTTGTAAATTAGGAACTAGAGTTTCTTAGCATATAAAAAGAAAGAGAGAGAGGAAAGAAGAGGGGCAGCAGCCAGAAGTTAAGAAACACAAATTCTCTCCTCTACAAACCCAAAAAATCATGCTCTCTTTATTCTTGAAGAGTAGTTGTTTAATAGTTATGCAAGGCTAAGCTCTTTTCTTGGTTGCAAGGACACAACAAACCTTCAGATTTCAAGAATCATGAGATTTATTCTTCATTTTATTTTCAATTTATATTATGAATAAGTATGATTGTTTTCCTATGCATATTTTTTATTATTGTTGTTAATAATTGCTAGAGCGGGACTCTAAGTTATTATTGTGAACAATTTATTGCTAAGTTTGGTATCAAAACCGGAGTTGTGATGTATGAACTTGTGAAGTAACTAAGCTTGATAATTATGGCGGAACTATATTATTAAACCTAGGGAGAACACTCAAATATCTAGTTCTTAGGGCTGCTATTGAACTAAATCATTAATGCTGACATTGTGATTGTTTGTTGGTTAGGGTTAATTATACGATGGATCCCTTAATTAACCAACATTAAGAAAAGATAAAAATTCAAAATATAAATTGTAGTTTTGTTTCAAGGATCGGTTCTAATTTCCGTTGGTGGATGTGTGTTTGCAACCAATGTTTGTTTTCTTGATAAATTTTGAGTTCAATTGATTTTGTTTGCTAGTTTAACTTCTTCCATAGTTTAGATCATTACAAATCAAAACCCCCTAATTGCATAACGTATAACATAAAAATCTGAACTAAATCTTCCTTGTGGGATATACCCATTGCTTGCTCTATACTATCTTGTGTGTTGTGTTTTAAACTAGGGTAATTAATTTGTGCGACCACGACATTGCAACATTAATTGAAGCAAAGGTCTGATTATCAGGTGAGTCCTCTAACTCCTTCATTTCACACATGCCTAGAACAGGTAAAAACACTTTTGTAAAGAAATGTCATGTAAAACGACTAAAAGTCTGTCATCGATATGCTAAATGGATTTGTAACACACAATGTCATTCTTTAGGAATGGTATCTATAAACCATGAAGATAAAATACAATTCATTAAGGATGGCTTGAGTAAGGAGTCTCTAGATAATCTTCTATTGACTCTTGAGATGCATCCCAGTAGAGATGTGTATTGTGTAATTCATTATTTATGGCCACTACTTCATAAAGAACATGATCGACTCAGTCTTAAGAATTCTGACTAAAAAAGACCATGTTTACCAATTTTTAAGAAAACTGGATGGGAAACCTATCCCCGACCTATAGAGGGCGTTTAAGCCGTTCTTGGACGAAAAACCAAGAGAAGATGTGAGCCACAATCACAACTACCTATACATATACATGCTTTTTCAAAAGTAAATAAATAAATAGAGAGAGAGAGAGAGTGTGTGTGAAGCTCTAGCTGGCCTACATATAAGTGGTATGATTGTCTTTATAATTTCTTATCTATAAAATCCTCTCTTCCTTCCTTTCATTTCTACTCAACCCATACATTCAACAAATACAGAAGTGTGTAGAAATAGCAAGTTTCTCAGGCCATTATATTAGAAATATTTGTATTTTTGGTGGATTTAGTCTTGGGAAAGAAAATGAGTTTTTAGAATCAGCAAATCATCTTGGTCAAGTGCTAATTGAGAGAAAGATTCATTTAGTATATGGGGGAGGCAGTCTTGGGTTAATGAGAGGTGTGTCAATAACTGTATTTTTAGGAGGAGTCAAGTTTTGGGGGTCGTCCCCAATGCTTTAGCACAAGGGGACATCATTAGAAAAACAATTGGAGAGGAACTTCAAGTCTCCATAATATCAGCTCGAATGAATGCAATGTTTAACCATACTAATGCCTCTATTACTTTACCAGGTGATCTAGGCACATTGGAAGAGATCTTTCATATTTCCTCTTGAGCCTAACTGAACATTCACTATAAACCTATAGGTTTGTTAAATGTTAATGGTTATTATGATAAGTTGTTGTCTTTTCTTGATCATGCTATGGAACAAGAATTTCTAACATCTTCTACACGACAAATCATAATCTCTGCTGCTACTGCTGAACAATTGATTGACCAACTACAATCTTTCATTCCTGTAATTGATCCTTCCATGAGTCGTATAAATTGATCAACTAAAAAAACCTGTAAAAAGTTTAGATTGGATTTGAGCCTTTATTTGTGAATTTTTGTATCTTTTGGTTTTATTATTGTATTTTGTTGTTTGACACGACAAAGAGATTAATGTCTTCTCCCAAGTGCAGGAGTGTCGAAGTAATAAATAACCCGGCAAGATTGGGGTCGAACCACAAGGAGGTTATTGTACAAATTATAAATAACAACAACAACAACAATAACAATAATAATAATAATAATAATAATAATAATAATAATAATAATAATAATAAAGAAAGAGAACAAGATGATGATGATGATGAGAACTTGGAGATAGAATATTAAAGTAAAGATTAAACAATGATAATAACAAATGTCAAGGTTAGAGGTTCCACTAATGGTATTTCAAACAAGTATAGTATAAACTCTTATTGTTCGATTGGAAACCACACATAAATGAGGTTCCAATCAGATTATAGATTGTTAACATGATTACATTAGTCATCTTATTCAATTAATGCTAATACTTGTAAATTTCATCAAGCATTCATGATTATAACTTATGTTAACAACAAATCAAGTTC